>CABFOW010008125.1:0-11048 GCA_902141385.1 Timema californicum | reverse complement strand
GAGACGCTCTTCCGGAATATTGTACCTTTCCCTTTAATATGGAGCCGGAATTCCTTCCTGAAGGAATGCAGGTCCCCGTCAACCCTATTAAGGTATGTCATAACCTCGCTGATTGTAATTTACTTGCTTTTATTCCAACACAGACAATTTCTGATAGGCATTTTTAAATAGTTAATGTTAGAGTGAGAAAAGTATACATTACCTCTACTTGTAAACGTATAATAAACATATATTTATTCACTTAACTTACAATATCTTCATTGTTTTTATCTATAGACTGTTCCACTCTTAAATTGCAGTACAACAGGGGGAAGGGGTTTAGCGGAGGATAAGGGAAGGAGCTGGTCTATCATAGCATAGCAAACTCGTTAATGACTTGTTCAGTTGAAATATTAAACTGTCTAAGCACAACATTAGAGTTAATCCAGTTATTTTCAATCTAACTCGAACAATTTGCTCAACATCAAATTCTATTGCACATATGTAGACGATATAAGATTGCTATTCTCTGTGGATACATCCTAGACGCACTTTTCAAACACACTGATTATATCAAAACACGACTTACAAACTAACCTAATACAGTAGGGCCCTGCTTTGCAATGTTTGGCTCCTGTCACGCGCAGTGAACGTCCTTGGCTGCCAGTTCATGTCGGTAGTTCAGTCTGTTTACACTAAAGATGAGCACTATCAAATGAACATTTGATTGTTTTTATTTGCACACTTTATATATATATATATATATATATATATATATATATATATATATATACATACACACTAGTGTGAACATGTTGGGCTTTCATGTATGTATGAACGAGAGACTTCTGTACAAAGAAAAACATAAAATTCAGTCTCCATCCGACAATTTACCAATAATACATCTCTGACCAGGCTGAGAATGGAACCTGGGAGCCCAAGCTAATTTGGCACACGCACACACACACACCTCTCTATGTGGTAAAGTGTTTGAATCATACTAGTGAATTTTACCAGGATTTGAACCCCTAACTGATTAGTACTGGTTACAGAGTGTAATGAGAGAATACATTCTTAGGACAATCAACTACTACTGTGCGTAGCTAGTTTATTAATCCACTATTATAGTATGATATATTAAACATTGTCTTGGTAATTACAACAAAACCCATCCTATTGAACTACACAAACAAAAAAACTGACCAGACGTGTGTGCAGCGGATATTGCCAGAGTTGGTGTGGACACGACGTTACGACTATGCTACCCACTCTGCAACTTCAAAACACCACCACACATAGATGGGAGGTGCTATTAGCTGTGACAATTAACGAACGTAGCAATACGCCAACTAACTACCTCATACATCCCACCACAAATACTGTTTGTTTAAAGGTACAATTAAAGCCTCGCCCGTGGTTGGAGCGCTGGGAAAGGCAGAACTTGCAAGGTGTCCAACCGTTCAAACTGCCCAAAAGGTTTTTCGAGAAAGCAAAAGCAGTGGCCACTCCTTGGGAAAAGTTCGACCTTATGAAGACATACAGGTGAGTTCTTAGAATAAGAAAAACTTCTGGTTCTTCTTGAGTATACCTACCTTCAATATATAACTTTATAACCCCTCTTACCTGCGTCAGTGGTCGACGATGATAGGGAGATCAGGGTCTGCTGAGGGTGGTTTTCCTAAACGGTTCCCCACTTTCCTTCCACACAAATGCAGGTAGATCATCTCTACCCCATTATATTCCTGATTTTATGTCATAACCCTGCTATAGGCCCTTTTTTTTTGAGACTGTTGGGCAAAGATCCCTGGCTCTTCACCTTGGCGTGACATTCGAACCTAAGACTCACTGATGATTGATCTCGGGCATCAAACGTAACCCAGAATCCGGGAGTATTACGGACGAATGGTGGCACCTTTGCTCTCACTCCACGAGTAATTTTTATGACCCTGAATTAATTACTTTATTATAGTTTTTAAATAAAATGTCCTTCATGTTTCCAGGTCGACAATCGCAGAGGAGGAACAAAGTGAAATATTCTCAGAGGTGTACTCCGAACTCCATCAATTGGAGTTTACAAGGAAAAAGATGAAGAGAAAGAAAATGTTTGTCAAACCAAAGAAAACAGCGTAGGAACTAAAAAACTTTCATAAAAATTATACGTATTGTAATTTTTCAATAAACAGATTCTTTATTTAAACTATTATTATTACTACCTGTTCTTGTTATACGCACTTACGCTAATGTGTAATGGTAGGGTGATTGTGAGATGAAATGGAGGACCTACAGTTTAACGTGGAATCCGAACCACGGTGGAGGCCTGGCATTCCCCACATTCACAAGATGTCTTGTCAGAGGTGAAGGAAGGGTTTGGTAATCAGATAAATCTGTGCCGGGACCGAGGATTGAACCCTGGACAACTTACCCCCTAGACCGCCAGGTCACCTTTTGAAACACTTAACCTTAGAACATCTGCAGGGAAACTTCTATCGGATGGTTTCTCTTTCTTTTCTGTCTGGGGGCGGGGGGCAGGCTTTTGATTGCTAACACGGGATGCTTTGACAAGGCTGTGGTTAACTTTTATTTATTCAGATTAGTTTGAATTTTTTGATGTTTTATTGTGCAAGTAATTTTAAAATTCATGGCATGAGTTTTTTAATATAAATCTCCTTTAGTCAATCTTAAAATCTAATTTTAGAATATAATTATATCTGTAGGCCTACCAAAAATACACAATTATAATGATTGGACTAAACGTTATTTATTTGGAAAACTTGAATTTTAAAAATTAGTTAAAAAGGAAAAAAATATACATACCCAAAATTTTCTCACTAACATTTTTTACAAGATCAAATAATTTAAATTTAGATATAGACTAAAATTTTAATACCGATACCGTTACTGGATATAATACAGCCTGACAGTAACAAGTGAGAACTTAACAACTTTGACAAACTTTTTTAAAAGTAAAAGTTAAGTGAAAATATTAGTACCTTAATTTTTTAAATTTTAGCAATGCATCTTAATACTTGTTTGGGTTATACACCTCTGTAATATGTACTGGTTACACTAATGGGTTAGGAATTCGGGAGGCTTAATTTAGAGGAAGTGTGTCCGCATTTGTGTGGAAAAAGAGTGGAAAAACAATCTTAGTGCACCTGGCCGGTATCGGCACGTTAGACCGTGCGGTATTTAAAGCTACCATTCCTCACTCACTTGTGGATCTGCCCTAGATAATGTTTTACCAGTAACACAAACTACAGTAGCCCCATGGCTTCTTTGGTGCTGACTGACAGCTTTGAAACATTACCAGACCAAATTATGTATACCTACGCCGGACCAAATGATCTGTAAAAACATGTGTTTAGTAGCTGTCACTTCTGACGGTCAATATTTAGGTACATACCTAAATGTTGACTGTCAGAAGTCAGCTGTGAGCTGTCAGTCAGCACCAAAGAAGCCACGGGGCTACTGTAACATTGGCCTACTGAATTAACAGTTCACTCACACTGTGTGGTGGAAATAGTAGACGTGTGTGGTTCTAGCCAGACCCTGGACACTGAACGGGGGTCGATCCTCTTCATTTAGACATAGAGCGTCCCGCTCGGCTGCCAATACAGTGACACTCTTTCTCTCTCTTACTTTGTTTTACAGATGAGTCTACTGATAGAAACGCACACAACTGACCAGTAAAGTCCCAGCATGCTACAAAATAGACATATGAAGGAATCTGCTTTTTTTTTCAGTGAAAAATGTTAGTCTACGCATACAATACGAGTAGTCTCCGGAAAGACAATCTTAGGAGGAAGACCTCGTATTATATTAGGGCTAATACAGCACTTCAAGTCCAAACTAAAAGGAAAAAGACATGTATAATCAATACAATATTAAATTAGGTAGATGACAGTTGGTTTATTGGTATTTCCTGTGATGAAATATTGTACGGTAAAATGATGAACTCATGTATACGTGTAAAATCTTAAAAGATTGATTCCCAATCTTACAATATCTCAAGTAGGTTCACAAACTTCACCTCCGTATCTGCTGTTGAACTCAACATTGACCTTAAGCATATCCATTTTACTACTATCATAGTAATATTCACAATTAAATGTTTTCAGACTTGAATAAAGTCCCTATTTCTTAAAACAATGTTAGCAACAATTTCAAATAATATTTATACTAGTTGACAAGATCAAAAGTTCAGATAAATTCACAAAATATCCTATTCACGGCATCCAAAGTCACAAGTTTTAAAAGTCTAATTTTTGTGATTGTGGCTATACAACAATGGGGCCAATTTTACTTAAAAATCTAGTAAAAAAAAAATTATAATAAAAAAAAATCAAATGGGTATTCAATGATAACACTAAGGCCCAATACAACGGTGACTTATTAAAATCATTGTCACTTAAACACCGCAGCACACGGACAGTTTTAAATGCACACAACATTTGTTTGTCTCCACTTAAAAAAAACTCTGTTAAAAGATATTGTATCTCTTATTGATATAAATTTAGAGGCGCTAATTTCACGAGATGTTCCACACAACATCGAACCTAAGAACGGAATTACAATAAATCCTGTCGGCTAATATGGCGTCAAGTCGCAGAAATAAAGTTCCACCAAATATCATCATATTGAACCTATAAGGGACCAGTCGTTACATTGACACAAGGGATTGATTTAGCTGGAGAGGAGGGCGATGTTGATTTCCTTGACCATCTTGACCCGGTTGAGCATCTTAATGAGCGGTTCCTTACCCAGGGCCATGGTGGAGTACCACACCGGACTGTCCGGCACGCAAGACCGCTCCGGAAGCAGGTAGAACACATCATTGCGGGTCTTCACGCTCTCGGGGCTGCGTACAAACAAATGTCACATGTCAGGTTCAAACGTAGAGGACAGAATCGGCATCTCTACAATCACCGAGTGAGATTTATTGTTGGATCAATGTTGTTCCATACACATGCATTTAGTTGTGTGAGTGTGTGAGAAAAAGAGATTTAAAATACAGACGTCTTGATTCAGATTATGAAATTTTAGCCTCAATTCAGATTCTTCAATATATAAATATTTAACTAAGCACTTAACCAGTGGTGGCTCATGAGTGATCTTAAGGGAGGGCGCTCTCTTAAAAAAAGGTCACAAACAAGGTCTACTATAGTTAACCTTACACAAGTATTTCCAAATTAAATTTAGTCAAAGAACCCTTTCGTACCTTGTACAACATAACGGAACCCCTTAAATGTAGCACAATAATAATAATAATAATAATAATAATATTTAGCACCGCATCTTACTACCCGTTCGGGTTATACACTTTAAGTACTAATTACGCTAATGTATTAGGAATTGGGAAGGTTGAATTAAAGGAAGTGAACCCGCATTTGCGTGGAGTGAGAGTGGAAACCCGTTTAGGGGAAAACCACCCTCAGTTCACCTGACCGAGATTCGAACCTCGATCTCCCCGTCCTCAGCAGCCGAGCTTAACACGACGAGCGTGTTAGTCAACTACGCCACCGAGGCGGGTTTCATGATATAAAAATAATTAGTCTATCTCCTCCTGAAATATTTTTAGAAATCTGGAAACTTTACCATTTTGAGAGGTAGAACTCATACAGCTTAACAGGACACCTCAGAGGATTTTCTTCATTTTCCTGTTGCTCGTAAACCTTCTTCTTCTTCGAGTTGCCGTCTGTAAGCAAATATAAAATAATTAAAATAAATAGGTTAAGTATTTACAAGTTTACTCTCTCAGCTTATAAATGGAAGGATTTGAAAATGTTTTTATTTTACAGGGAAATTTGTCGGTGTGAAATTTAAAAAAAAGTTACATTTCAAAATGTTTGTCAATAAAGAAGACAGAGTTAATATGACAGAACAAATTAATGTGATTGCCGGCATTTTTAGAGTTTTAATTTTTTTAAAGCTGTACACTTTGTGACGGGAGTATGGCATAGCGTAACTCATCAAAGTAGAATGAACCTGTACGCTTTAGCAATAAGGTGTAGTTAATACATTCTTGAACTAATCTGAGCTACACCAACCCTTCTACCCTTATCCACAACAACCACCTTGTTGAGTACATCCCCTAAGTATGCACACTTTACAAAACACATTAAAATAAAGAGAAGGGTAAACACGAGTCCGCACAATGAGAGTCGGATCCCTAATATCTTTAGAAAACAATACTTCCCCCCATTACTACATTAGTTTTCAACTTCAGGACTTGCTAAAGCGCTGTTTAACACGCCCAGTCCATCATGGTGAACGTGCGTTGAAACAAATGCTCAGTGCAATTGATTTGAGCATCAACCCTCAACGTTTTTAAAAGCGGTGACCGAGGGCAGTAGCCCTCTACTTCAAAGATAACGATACCGATCACACGGGGTGTGCTTTTAGTAGTAGCTTTGTTTTATTGTTGCAAGGTCATATTTGAGTCTGTGTCCTACAGCTCTTTGCTCCTGACCTTTGGCGGTCGGCAGTCGATATCGACCGAGACAGTCAAATGAATATTATTTCAGACTTTGAGCTTTGGGCCGAGATTTAAACAGATACTCGAGCTTGAAAGATTTATGGACTCACAATTTCGACCCCCTTATGTACATTTAAGGGGTTGAGAGCCAGTATTTTCTATTCAACATAAATCTCCTTTCTTTGTAGATCATTAGTAGGCCATCTTGAAAAGAGTCAGGTGTTGTGCTCATGAGTACTGTATGAGTGGTGAGTGGTTTGTACCAACTAATCATAATAAATACCCTCAATACTTACCAAATGTTATTTATCGTTTAGTACTTATTATTTTAAAACAAAAGTGGATAATGAATGAGCGTCACTCGGGGGTTGTTTTGGGTGGGCTTTATAGGATGAGGGGGTGACTTTTTATTTAGAATAAACAATAATTGGCTTTAAAATATTATATCTGTCCTTATCAGTTAAAGCATTTTATGCGCAATATTGATAAACATAAGTTTTTTGTAAATGAAAACTGTAACAAACCCTATCAAAATAGATCCTAAGCAGTCTTGTGATTTAAGAAGAAGGGTTATTTTTAAATTAAATTTAATAGCAGCTGTTTAGCATTAATAGGTACTTGCATGTTTGTTTATTTTTAAATTCAAAGAAATATTGCTATTTATACCCCTATCTTAAAACATACAATTTATAGGACTAAAGAATCATATAATTATAAATAAATTATTATATTTTAAAATAAAGTTTGCTAATTTGAAAGCAGAGCCATGCTATATAGCATCGACAGATAGCATGAGGCTCTTTATTGCAAACATCGACTGAAAGTCACTAATCTCAACTTATTTGGAGATAATTATTATTATTATTAGCTTAGTAATAATAGATTATCAATAAAAAGTGTAACTAAACAGTTATAACAACACTTCTTTAAGAATTATTGTAGAGTTCTAATTGAAAGAACAAAGATTTTGATCAAACCATTGTTATTTGTTTCACTGTTGTACTACATTAAATAATAATTTAGCAAGTATTATAGTCACACATGCATCTTTTTATAACAAGCCACCAAAGATTTGTATGTCGTCATCAACAAACCTCGTTTCGGCTGGTTTGATTTGTTGATTTATGTAGAACATTGTGTTTCAATAATGTAAAAATGATTAGTAAATAACATTGTTGAACAATGAGGAGGTCCAATGGCTAAACAAAGTGTTTATTCGTGTTGGTAGTAGTTACCTAGGGCTGACTGCGGAGGGTAGAATCGGAGGAGAACGTTGCGAGAGGGTCCCGGTAGTTTGGCTCCCCCCGACAAGTTGGGGTTCCTCTTCCAGTGCTTCATAATGTGAGAGAAGGACAGTTGCATGTGCTCGTCCACCGTCTGGAAAGGAAAATATCAGTTCTTATTAACACAGTAAATATAACACATCCCTCAACAATGTTTTCTGCCACATGAATATTGCACCTGTGCTACTATTGTTATGATTTAGCAGCTGGTAATTGACAGTTCTCAAAACTAACACCAGATGTCAGAGAGTGCACGGACATGCTAGTATGAAAAATTCAGCGTTCTAACAACTCTTGTGGCTATTTCCGACTGTCACAACAAAGATAGATAAAGTTTACACACTGTGTGAATCAAGAGATAGATTTTTTTTTAGTTATATGCTTAAAAAAATATGGTATGGTTATTTGTATAATTTAATGCACTAAAATTACTTTGAAAAAAGTTCTATGGATCATTGTTTGTTATATTTCATGTTACTATGACAAATAAAGCTATTTATAACAACTTGTAAGTCAATTACTTTAGTTTTTTTCTAGAGGAATGTTAATTTGTAGTGAGGTTGAAGGTGATGTCTACGCTCCTGTATAACCCATAAAACAAACACGATAAGACTATTCTCCGAGCTACTTACCGTGAGGTTGAAGTGTTTGGTGTTGAAGAACAGAAGAGTACTCAGAAGGACATGTGGGGAGTGAGCCCCCAGCTGTTTGCTCTCCCACAGGTGTTCCTCCTCCACTCTCGTCACGATATAGTCTGCAAAGACACAACACTCTCGTCATGATATAGTATATAATACAACACACTCTCATCACAATATAGTATATAATACAACACACTCTCTCGTCACAATATAGTCTGCAAAGACAACACACACAGTTGTAAGTGTGGCAATCAGCTTGTTGAGTTCCTTGTAGTCTTATAGCTTGGTATATATAGATATACATAGTGGGATGTATTCACTGACCACCACATCAAGCACAGACAACAACTCCTAGCCTAGCTGGCGGTTCTTATAGAAACACACTAACTTTATATAGATATAGACGCAAGATAATCTATGTTGAAAGTTCATTGTAATACTAGTAGGGATGGACAGGAACGACTTTTTTATTTTAGGACAGGAAATGAGTCAAAATATCGAGATTCGGGACAGGAACGGGAAATTTTAAAATTATTCTTTAGAATAATCTTAGATTTAAAATACATGGATTTCTAAACTAATACTATAAGACTTGTTAAAGCCATAATATTAAAACCAGCTTTGGTGGCTGCATGGTCTAAGGCATAAACTAGACTGCCGTTGACGGAAATATTTAGTTTGATCTTGGCCGGGTGTGTTAAGGGTGGTTATTCCTAAATGGTTTTCCACTCTATCGACGCAAATGCAGATACACTTTCTCTAAATTCAATCTTCCTCATTCCTAACACACTAGAGTAATTAGTGCATAGGCGTATAACCGGAACGAGTAATAAATAGAAGTGTGCGCGAATAGCATTTTTATCAAATCAAAAAATAAAATTTTGAATTAACATCAAAGAATACAATTGATAAAATAGTTAATTTTATTACATATTTGTTAGAAATTATTTTTATTAGTTAATTTCTTTTGAAAATGGTGTTTTATATTTAATTATTTGCATAGTACGAAACATAATAATGGGACGTTCAAACAATGTGGATAACCAGCTAAATTACCGTTCAAACACTTACGTGAATCGTTGTAGAGCGCAGTAAATTTCCTCGCCACTTCATCGAGACATTCGGTGAACTTCTCGTAGTAGGAGTCTGTGAAAATGTTGTCTATCCTGCCATTTTCAAACAGATATTGTTGGATTCCTGCAAATAAAACACAGTCCACTAAGCATACATCAATTCTAAACAAGACTATTCACATTTGGGGTTCACAGAACAGATCAGGCCAAGGAAAACAAATGGCTTCAACTGTAATGTAAAAAAAACACACACTTATATGCTATCAGACTTGCGCAGGAATTACATTTTCAAGTCGAGAAATCTAATGGTATTAATTAGAGGTAAACAAAAAAGTTTTACAGTTTAGGCTTACTTATATATTTTTCGAATTTAATGTATTGGTACAGACTTAGCTTTCATATTTATTTTAGTTACAAAAATAAAAACACAAATAATTTGAAGATAAAGTTATAAGCTTATGGGATCTTGGTCATAAAGAAATAACATTTTACAGTTTCAAACAATTTAAATGCGAGATAGTCGGTAAAAACGGTTTTAAGCTTGGGTTATCAGTTTTTGTTTTACTCTCTTCTCTAGCCCGAACATTACATAGTTGTGTGTTTTAATCGTGAACCTGGTGAGTGTTTAGGACTCGCCCTTCTATCCTCCTTACATTGTTTAATTTAATGGTGCCTTTTTTCCTTTGTCTAAAATTATATTCCGGAAACTGTAATCCTCTGACTTTGCTCACCGCCTTACCTTCACTGGATACAATCGTTTTATGAATGTACAGGTTGCCTGAAAATTAGTGACACATCATTTAAAAGTATTTTCCCCGAGATGGATATAAAGATAACAACACAATAAAAAAAAAATAGGCCGAATATGTAACTTTATGTAATATCTTCAGTAAACTATGTAAAACCTAATTCGCTGTTAATGTTTCCGGCTGTCGGGCTCACCTAGACAGAGATAGTAGATGGTGTCCGGGGCGTACTCCTGTCCGTTTGGTTTCCTCACCTCCTTCACAAACAGGCAGAGGGAGTAATTGAGTTCGTCTGCTGTCAACTGCAAGATCTCCGGCTTGAACAACTTCAACTTACGGTTGTTGGTGGCCGCCTTCTCGAGTTCGGCGTTTTTGGTCTGCACCCAATGCTTCCAAGCGTTCACACCGAAAGTGTACTTGAACATACAAAACAAGTACGGGTACAGTTAAACACACACACACTTGAAGGAACCACGAAACAAAGTGTGCACTTGCGCGCTTGTCGCTCACCTTGAGACACATGTTAGCGTCGGGTTTCTCCTGTTCTATGCGGGGGGGTGGCGTGGGTTCTGGCGGGGGCAGAAGAGGAACGTCCACCGTCGAGCTGGCTCTCCTCCCCCTCTTACTAGCCCCGCCCCTCTGGCTACTACTACGGAGGGTCCTCTTGCGGCCCCTGTACGAGGTCCTCTCTGGGACGTGCACGGGCTCGGGATCATCTTCACTCTCTTAAAGTAACACACAACAGATTATTATTACAGTTATATTGTTTTCTGTAATTTTAGGGAAAATGTATTATTATTATTATTATTATTATTATTATTATTATTAGCACCGCGTCTTACTACCCGTCC
>CABFOW010008124.1:0-19541 GCA_902141385.1 Timema californicum | reverse complement strand
CGGCCTGCTATGTCTGTCGTAACTTCATATGCCTTATAATTTTAACCTAAGAAAAGGACAGGAACAACATCCAATCCCCCGGCCGTTACTGTGAAAGGGTAAACCCACATTTCACATATGATACATTTTTCGGCCATGCCAGGAATCGAAACTGGGACCCTTAGCTCAGTAGAGAAACAGGCTACCAAATGAGCTAAGGTGTTGGACTCAGTAGAAACATATTCATCATAAATTTGTTTTTTTAGCACCGTATCTTACTACCCATTTTGGCTACACACATAATAATATGTACTAATTACACTAATATGTTAGGGATATGTATAGTTTAATTTAAAGGAATTGTATCTACATTTGCGTGGAGAAAGATTAAAAAGGCATTTAGGAAATAAACACGCTCAGTACACCCTACCGGGATTCGAACCCCAACCTCTCTGTCATAGGCAGTCCAGTCTATTGCGAGAGTGATATCTTTAGACCATTCTGCCTCCGAAGGGGGAATCATCAAATTGAAAGCAAAGATGACGTATCAGAGTTTGACCACCAGCATTTAAAAAAATGGTAAAGCAGTTTTTGGGGGAAAATAATTAACCCTCACTTCATCCAACTGGTATTCCAACCCCGAGCTCCTTGTTACCATACAAACCAGACTACACTAGCGCCATGACTTCTTTGGTGCTGACTGACAGATCACAGCTGACTTTTGACAGTCAACATTTAGGCATATACCTAAATTTTGACCGTCAGAAGTGACAACTGCTAAACACATGTTTTTACAGATCATTTGGTCCGGCGTAGGTATACATAA
Organism: Timema californicum; assembly: GCA_902141385.1. Classification (NCBI taxonomy): domain Eukaryota; kingdom Metazoa; phylum Arthropoda; class Insecta; order Phasmatodea; family Timematidae; genus Timema; species Timema californicum. The sequence continues at coordinate 18,736 of CABFOW010008124.1, read as the reverse complement.
TTTGGTCTGGTAACTTTTTAAAGCTGTCAGTCAGCACCAAAGAAGTCATGGGGCTACTTTGGGTCTGACATTTATTTTCCTCGTGCTCACCTATGTGTTGTCTAACGCGCTACTCTCTCAATAGACTAGACTAATGAAGACGGGGAGACCGGGGTTCGATCCCAGTCGAATGTACTGAGAATAGTTTTTCCTAAATGGTTTTCCACTCTCCCACCACGCAAATACGGATTCAACTTTACCAATCCATGAAACCATTAGCGTAATTAGTACAAAGGGGTGTAACCCGAACGGATAGTAAGACGTGGTGCTAAAATAAAAAGAAGAAGAAATTTGTTACATTTTTATTTTAGTATTTAAAAAGCCAAAAGTGGAATGATAGAAGATTCGTAGATTTAAAGACACAGGTTTAGATAATGAATACTTGCTTTGTTTATTTGTTCATATATATTTTGATTAATTTTAAAAACATCAAACATATATAATAATACATAGATTTTAAAAAAAAAGCTAACACTATCCGCGAAGAGCTGTCGTGAGATAATAGCTGTAGAAAAATAAAAAATTAACTAAATAATATACAAATATGGCATACTTCAGTGTCTGAATTGAATATTCTTTAGGGAAGGGGTGGGAATACTATGGGGAAAAAACCCTGCCCATAACTCATATACATGAGTGTAGGAAAGGCGGTGTTTATAAGGTTCAAACCCATCTCAAACTTTACACCCCCTCCTCAGGAATTTTTCTAAAGTTTTTTGTATGAAGCTTAAAGATGGCCTTGTGTCAAACCTCAAATAAATTATAAAGGCATTCAATTTTCAAAAACGCGCCAGGGAAGGATCACTACAAATAACTTCTAGAGTTATCCGATTTTAAAAATAAATACTCGTAGGAGGCCTATCCAAATAGCTTTAATACGCATGTATTTAAAAAATATATCCAAATAAGGACCACTTCAATTAACTTCTAAAAGCATTCAAATTAAAAAAAATATGTTGGAGGAAGACCACTTTCATTTCCAAACACTGGCGTGCCTAGATATTTCCATTAGGGGGAAGAGGGAGTCATTGTAATCTCACCAAACTCTCTCCCTTTCTCTGGCTTCACACCAGAAATCTAATATTCATATTGTATGAATACCCTCTCATCTCTTAGAAAAATAATAACTATATAGGGTGACCTGGCGGTCTAGGGGTAAGGTGTCAGACTTCTATGCTGGCGACCGGGGTTCAATCCCAGGTCCCGGCAAAGATTTATCTGAATACCAAACCCTTCCTTCACCTCTGACAAGACATCTTGTGAATGTGAGGAATGCCAGGCCTCCACCGTGGTTCGGATTCCACGTTAAACTGTAGGTCCTCCATTTCATCTCACAATCACCCTACCATTACACATTAGCGTAAGTGCGTATAACCCGAACGGGTAGTAAGACGCGGTGCTAATAATAATAATAATAATAATAATAATAATAATAATAATAACTATAGATATAGATATAGATAGATGAAAGCCCTGACTCACACACTCTCTCACTCACTTACTCATCACCATATCTTTCCTATACCCCGATATGGAATCCTGAAATTCAGCAGAAAGTTTCCTTTCGGGTCTTAGGTATCCAACAATAATTTACGGGTTTTGAGAAATTGAACTCCCAAGGGGGTGAAACAGAAGATTTAACGTTTCTAAAGGTATATCTGTATTTTCCGAGACACTTGAGCTTCAACGATGAAACTTGACAGGGAGGATATATTTAGGTAATGGGCCTAAGATATTATAGGACTTTTCGAAATTCAACCCCTAAGGGGATGAAGCGGGTAGGGGGCGGCTTTTACGTATCTTCAAAACGGTTTCAGCTGTGAATATGAAACTTGGCAGGAAGGTTCTTTTTATATAAAAAGTCAGAAAGATTTGATTTATTTTTGAAATGAAAGCCCTAAGAGGGTGAAACGAAAAGGAAATAGTTTTTGAATAATTTCAAAATTATCTTATATAGGAAACCACGTGAAGCACTGTCTATGGCTAGTCTAATATAAATTATTCTTAAATACTCTAGATGATATTAAATATATTCTTTAGGGAAATATTTTATTATTTATAACTAATAATTTAGCTAGTGTAGATATAATTAGGTAACTAACTGTTCTTCACATGGGATGAATTAAAATTAGTAACTTCATCTAGAAACCTTTCAAATTTGGTCCAATGAAAATATGAGGAAAAGGGAAGATAAGAAAAAGGCTAAAAAGGTTTTTGTAGCCGCTATCTTAAAACAAAATGGCTAACGTAAATTTTAATCACCCTATATGTTAACCGGACGTCCGAGCTATAGCCATGGGAGATTTCAACAAAGTCAGTATCGTGTATTTTTGCATAAAAGAACAATGGGAGGATAATTAATTTTTATATATTATAATATTGCTTTGCTTCAAACCTAATTTTAAACTAATTTCAAAAAATATTATCCAAATTTTAAAATTTTGGCTTCTTGCTGCACATGTTCGTACAAAGGAGCTACTAGTATTTTTTTTAAATTTCAGACATCTGTGTGTGATAAATATCACACAGGTCTCATGACAGACAAACAAAGCATTTATTTTATTAATATATAGATAAAATAAATTTTTTAAATTTATCTGAATTATATTTTTTTATAAATCACACATATATAATAATCACTACCGTAAAATTAATGGTTTTCACAGACACAAACACCTTTATGGTTACACAAAGCTTTTGAGCTTTACAATCATTAGATCAACATTCAAATTTATCTCAGGTGTTTGTTCAAGCATCAACTTTTCCAAGAGGTCCTGGGTCATTGTGGATTTAAGTTTACTCTTAACCTGAATCAGTTAAAAAAAACTAATTCACTAGAGGTACTAGTGATAGGAGTAACGCCAAAGTATTCGGTAACCTCAGTAAATTGCGTAAATATACTTTCCACAATAATGGTCTGAAACCCCCAGAAAGTGTATTTTAATAAGCATCTTTACTATGCTATTTTAGAAACCTTATTTTCACTTTTAATTCTTTAGAGGAAAGGCCAAAAAACTTGATAAAAGTTAAATATCTGTTACATCAATGTCAAGTTTAAACGTCTTATTTTTGGTTGTAATATTNCATTCTATCAAGGCCACGGCTATTCTACGCTGTTCTCGGCGTCCACGTTGTTCCTGAGGCTAGTGGTGGCGCGTAGCGGCGAAATGCTGCACTAGGATCACAGCGCTTAGTTGTTTTACTGTTGATATCGTGTGTGGACGTCCTTTTCCGCATGCTCGTCCGGCCGGTGAAATTGGGTAAGCGCTGTTCTTGTTGACTATCCCGTTTTTTTGATGTCTTGTAGCAATAATTGCTACAAAATAAGGAATTGACATATTTATATAAACTTGACTTTTTTTATTTCTGCAAAGTGTTTTGTTTTCCTGGCGGCCATCTAAGCATCAAACTATTGGCCTTTGTTTAACTTCTGGGAATTTAAATTTATTCTCTTCACATGTCTTTAAGGATTTGCTTTAAGCCCTATTGAAAAAACCGTATCATCAAAACGCTGTTCTCTGAATGTTTATAATGATCAAGAGATTCAATTGAGAATGGTAAGGTTCTATACTGACCCTGAAACTCTTCATAAGAATGTCTTTCCATTTAGATTTTATTTTTGGAAGTCTGGGGTTTTTATTCAAGGCCACCCTATTTGTCTTTTCCATATGGGGGATGAAGTGGAGTCCCATATGCCGGGAGTGTGGCACTCCCAGTGAAGAACACTCCAAATAGCTTCTAGGGCATCCCAAATTTCAGAAATATCCTGAGTGAGGACCACTTCAAATAGATGCTCAGGAATCTAAATTATGAAATAAATTCTTGTTAGCATCAAAGTGTCAGTCTTGTATTGCCAGATTTGCTGGTAACGGGAATGTCATGATTTGAGTCCTGGCCTATTAGAATTAATTTAACTCCTACTCTGGTTCTCTCTTTCTATTTTTCTCACTCTCTCTCACACACATATACATGAAAACGCTGGTGCACTTCCTTAAATTCTACTTCCCACATCTTTATCGTGTTTGTAGAGATATGGATGAGGGAGATAAAACTAAGAATAAATTGTACCTAGATTTGTTTGTAAGGAATTTGGGAAATTAAACTGTTCTATTAATCAATGGAAATAAACAACGAGAAACCAGCGTAGGTAGTTGTATGGCCCAACACGTCACTATCATGTTACTGTTAATTCACACTTTCACCGAAAATCAGGAGCAGAACAGAATCGTAATCACGTGACGAGCTCTGGACCAATCACATGATTTCAGTCTAATCGGCGTCGTTCGCTCGGCCTGACTCGAAAACAACTTCAGCTTTCCTTTTTTATGCGCGGCAGCATCAGCTTGTGAGACCCAAAACAATTTTAAAAACAAATCGACTCAATCAGTGCACATGATCACACAAAGCGAGAGCTTAGCAGACAGCTTCGTCTACTGTTGTGAGATAAGTTGAAATAACTCGTTAAATAAAAATAAGTGTGTGTTGTTCTCATTCTGCGTTTATTTGTTTCACTACACAGCACAATCATTTGAAAACATGCATCGTGACATTAATCTTAAAGATCTGTTTATTCAAAAGAAAGTTGTTTTTAGTTTGTGACGCAGATCGTCATGGGTCAACATACATTTCCGATACCGCGGGAATTACCGTGAAACTTGAGCAGATTCTATTCTACATTTTTAGCGAACGTGTGAATCAGCTTTAGACAATGATGGGGTGATCGGGTTTCTAAACCCGCTAGGATATATTGAGGAGGTTTTTATCCTAATCTCCCTCCACTGAAGTGTGGGTAAATTTCCTCTAGAATCCTATCTTTTCCCTTTCCTATGCAACCAACGTGATTATAATATATGCTTCCAGGTCTTTCTGTAAAGCAAGGGCTTGAAATGGGGTCAAACACAGCCCCGCGAGGACAAAATAATGAAGAGCTACTTGAATGAAAAAGTAACAGCTCCGGTCTAGAAAACTGAGATTAACATTCGGAGGATTCATTGCACTGACCACATGAAACTCTTTATCTGAGGAAATAATCTTTTCTTGATTGCTGGATGATGTTATGGAGATTTTTTTTTTAATATATATAATCTGAACGGGTACTAAGACATATTGAAAATAAAACAATGGCAAAGTTATAATTTGTTATAAAAATTTATTTACAAAAATTAACATTAAAAAAACAAAACATTTTCTTTTTATAAAAACACATTTATGACGAAATCACTTTAAGACATGTTCCCTAACTCAATGAAACTACCAACTTCTTCTTCGAAATGGGGAAGGAACGTCAATCCCCCCCCCCCACATTCCAGCCCCACTTCCCCAGCCTTGCACCGCAGGTTTCATCAGAATTCGTCTCAGCATCTGACCTCATCAGTGTAGTTGCAGACGTCGATGGTGGGGTCGAAATAAGTGCCGTCCGAGCACTTGAACTTGAAGATCTCGTAGAAGCCACCCTCATCGACGCACTGGTAGTACACCTGACAGTCGCTAGGATCTCTGACGTAACCAGGCTGGGTACACAGACCCGTGTCTGGTGGGTTTGGTTTCGGTGTGGTGGTAGTGGTGGTGGTGGGTGGCGCCGGGTTGTCCGGGTCGGTTGTAGTAGTGGGTCCGGCGGTTGGTACCACCGTCGGCAGCTGGAGGAGACAAATTTGAATACATTATTTTTGTATGTTTAACTTTCATGCGTGTCAAACACGTTTGGGTCTAAAGGGGCCACATTGAAAATTGATAAATTACTCATGGAAGCCTCATTTCCGAAAATCTATTTATCTTACTTAACATTCTTATAGTAATTTTATTTTATTTAAAAAACCAAAGAAGGCTATTATTAAAATGAAATGAAGATTATATACAATTTATAAATTGATTTAGGGATGTTCGATTCGCAGGCTTTGAATCGATTCTCTGGGTTGATCTAGATCAAGAGATGTATCGATTCAGGCAAAAGATCGAGTTAATTGAATTGATCTTCCAAAGGTCGATCTAACAAATCATGTAAATAAAGTTTGATTTATTTGACTACACTAACCAAAAGTGGCGCACCTAGAAATTTACACCTTGGGGAGGGGTGGGGGTGGCGTCAAAATGTATCGAGTGGAGGGGTGGGGCCGTAAAAGTGTAACGAGAGGGGGGGGAGGCAGCAAAGATTTATGATGACTTATTAAATGCCTCCGAAAGATATTTAAATAATTTTTGTGGTAACCACAAAGGGCAGTGGTTTAAATAATGTGTGTGGCCTTACATACAATGTACACCTTGTTTCTGTCCTTTTTTCCAATTTGTAAATTCAGGTGCACTTGTGTGTATTGGTAAGCTTACTATAGTATTTTATTTACAATGAGGAGCACTTTGAATGTTTTACTCGAAGAGAAGAATCAGTGGTGGAGGAGAACCATGTTTATCTAAGGGGAAGGAGGTTATTAGTAAAATTATGTATTTTTAAAAAAGGTTTTTGTCCTCCAACTCAAAAGGCAGATTGGGGATCCAACATCTTCCAGAAGATTCTTAAGAAAATAGGTCTATATTTTGGAGACAAACCAGAACCTTAACCACTAGACCCCAGAGAGGGACGCACTTTTCTTTCCTCAGTGACAGCGAATTAATCTTTCAGAAACTGTGAAATCAGTACACATTATTTGTTTGAATTAATTGATCTATAACTAGTGATTGGAGTAAAACTAAATACACTTGTTGGCATCTGTCTTGAGGAAACCTCACACCTTTTTTGGGAGGGTGTGTCTCAAAGCTTGGGAATCACTAGCTTAGTGTAAGTGTAGATTGTAGATGTAAGCATTCTATAACTATTGTTATTATTATTATTATTATTATTATTATTATTATTATTAGCACTACGTCTTACTACCCGTTTGGGTTATACGCACTTACGCAAATGTGTAATGGTAGGGTGATTGTGAGATGAGATGTAGGACCTACAGTTTAACGTGGAATCCGAACCACGATGGTGGCCTGGCATTCCCCACATTCACAAGTTGTGATTAATACACGTCTTGTCAGAGGTGAACCAACCAAATTAAATTTCCCTGAATCGATTCGAAGTTTTGATTTCTTTCGATCTTTCGATTCAATCTTTTTGAAATCTCTAGAAAAAGAATCGGTACGTGAATCAGATCGAGGCTTTTGAGTCGATCCAAAAACTAGATTAATTGAGGGGAAAGAATTGATTTTTGAAAAGCTCGATCCAAGATCGAACATCCCTGAACGGATGGCTGACGGGGCTTTGGCAAGACTACGATATGCCTAGCAAGTCAGTAGCGGATGCAAAATTGCTTAAAAAAAAGGAACATGAAGTCTCGGAAAGGACAGACATAATGGATACCGGCCCAGCAAAGGAAATGGACAAGGAATTGGTATAGTAATTATAGTAAGGAGGAGTGTTGAGGAAAAAGGAGAAGATTGGACCAAGGTGGAGGGAGAGCGTTAGATGGAGGAAAGGAGGTGGTGGAGAGACTTATGTTCCAAAGAGACCCAGCGACTGGCTGGAAGATGTTCACGATGATGATTCTAATTTTTCTCAGACATTTTAAACTTTTATTTTAGGATGTGAGTATTAAAGTTTAAATCTCATGTTGAAATAATTTCTTCATTATTGATAACAATGACCGGTACAGGGGAAAAAGGAGAAAAGGCATATTACACACAATTTTCCAGGACAGCTTTTAAATTTCAAACCCCATAAGGACCTAGCAAATCTTTTTTATTTTAATTAATTTAAATATCACAGATACTTCTTTTAACCACAATCCAAACTGAATTAGAAAGGTATCACGATTGTCTAACAGATGGCAGCACTAACTCAGTTTGAGATAAAATTTAATTTTCCTCCCTTATTTCCCCCCTGTGCACTTCAATTACATTTACGAAAACAGTGATTTCTCAGGTGTTTTTTGTATTTTTTTTGATAAGAGAAAACAAAGGTTATCGTGTGCTCATGTGGTGCTAAATATTACCCAATATATTTTAGGTGAAAATTCAACCATTTTTGGGAATCGATATTTGGTGAATCATCATCATCATCATCATCATCATAATCATCATCAACATCATCATCAACAACAACATGAACATCTTCCAGCCCCTGGCTGGGATTGTTTGGATCATAAGCCTCTCCACCGCCTCCTTTCCTCTCATCACCTCTCTCCCTCCACCTTGTCCCAGTCGTTTCCTCTTCCCTACACACTCTTCATTACTCCCTTCAACCATCTGTCTCTTAGTCTTCTCTCGGACTACTATCCAACATCCTCCTGGTCATCCTTTCCCTCTCCATTCTTCTCACTCGGCCATACCACCTTATTAGTGCCTTAAATATACTGTCCAGGATTGGCTCTTCCTTTACTCCTCCTCTGGTAAATAAAGAATGAAGATAGGGTGCACCAAACTCTCTTGCTATATTTCCCCAAATAATAGACAATACCACCCGCCTCAGTGGCCAAATGGTTTAAGGCATCACTCTCTTGTTGGACTGACCTGCTGAAGACGGGAAAATTGGGGATTGAATCACGGTCGGATCTACTGAGGTTTTTTTTCCTTGAATGGTTTTCCACTCCCCTTCCACACAAGTGTGTGTAATTACCTCTAACATCCTACCTTCCCCATCCCTACCTCTTAGAGTAATTATCATATATGCGTATAACCTGGACAGGTAGAAAATAAGATGCAGCGATAAAAAAAGAAGATAATTTCCAAAGGTGTGTTCATACGTCGTTTATAAAAAGAAGACTCAAACCTTTTTGTATTCTGTTTCATCAAACTGTCCACAACAGGCTGCAAGTTTGACATACCTAGATTAACACAAGGATTTAAATGGATTTCCGTTTGAAATTAATTTTTAATCTTGGCGCATTACTGGAGCAATATTTGATCAATTTTGTCCAAAAAATTGTTTTGCTATAAACATTGCGAAAACACTTCTATTAACTCACGTTCCCTTACATTCCCACTTTAATAAATATGGTTTACTTCCCTAAAAGTTCAAAGCTGTGTTCTGTTTCTTTAGGCCTACATAGTTACTTAAAGTATGATAAGTTTGTAGCATGTGTGTTATCGGAGATTATAAAAATAAAATTAACTATCTGGAAAGAGATTTTCGGCTTCGGTTCATTATTGGTCAATTATCTTAGCCCTTGTAAGCTATTATCTGCTGTTTTTAATACGAGTTTATTTTTTAAAAAGTACTTCTACCTGTCCTGTACTTTTTTTTATGTAGCTTTACATCTAAAATTAAGGTGAGTTTTTTTTATTGTCAGACGTTGTTAGGTTGAGCTAAAACTGATAAGCAACTATTTGTAGTAGTACAGAGTGTTTAAAAATTACTGTACAGACCAATTTTCATAGAAAGGGCCTTGTCTTAGAGCAAGAAAAAAGTTTTTGCTAGCACCGCGTCTTACTACGTTCGGGTTATACGTTTATATACTAACTATGCTAGTGGTTTTAGGGATGAGAAAGGTTAGAGCTAGAGGAAGTGTACCCACAGTTGTGTGGAGGGGGAATGGAAAACAATTTTGTAAATAAAACTCTCAGTACACTAGACCTAGCTTCGAACCTCAATCTCCCCGTCATCGGTGTTCTAGTATACTGCGAGAGTAGCGCCTTAAACCATGCGGCCACCGAAGAGGGTGTGGAAAAGTTACTAAATATACTTTCGTGTATTAATACGTCAAACCATTGGATCTGTACTTTTGAAAGATAGTATCAATGCCTATAAAATATGAATAATAATATTACATTAGTGTAGATATGTTGATAGCGTGGGGAAATAACACAAGGTATAGATTATAAAGGAAATATAGTTCGATTCCCGTTGGTGCTGATAAATATATTTATTATTCAGATTAAGGTTCATCCTGCCACCCAGCCAGGAAATATCTATCCACCAGGTCTGGGTGTTTAGTAAAGTGTGTATTGATCTATGTTAAGTTAGTTTGTAGGTCGTATTCACCTACCTCAGTGGTTGTCTTAGGCGTGAATATCGCAATTAAACTGGACTGTCGATGATGTGAAGGTTGGGGCTCGAATTTTGGGTCGGGTCTACGTAGGATTTTTCTCTTAAAAGGTTTCCACTCTCTTTATACGATAATTCGGGTACACTTTCTCTTAATTCAACCTTTCTTATTCTCGGCTCATATGCATGATTAGTACGTATGCGTGTAACTTCAATGGGTGCACGGTGCTATAAAAATAATAGTGCTATACCAATATAATTTGTGCTCTTATAAAATTATAAAGTGAAATTAAAACACCTCAACTAAACAAAATACAATATGTAAAAGAGAGCACTCTGATTGTCTGCGTGTCTTACCGACTGTCCGTTGAGCACCGAGTTGATGGCGTTTAGAAGAGGGTACTTGTCCCCACAGATGCCCCGAAAGTCGTCAGTCTCCACGCTCCAGATCATGGCCCCTCCAAGGTTTTTCGCCTTCACGTACTCGGACTGCAACCAACAATACACGTGCCAAACTACTAAACCAGTCCACCAGATGATTATTATACCTAATTTATCGACTGTTCCAATAGTACTAAGATAAAAAAAAACATGACTATAGAGTAAATATCTTATTTTCAGGGCGTAGAAGGAAGAAAGGTTTGGGAGAGTCTGGATATAAAAACTTTAATTGGCTAAAGGTATAGTAGTATTTTCTAGTGGACCCACCCTAAATAATTAGCTTTCTTTGCTCTTGATTATTTACCATTTAAATGGCTAACTTCTCCAGCTCCTGTCAGTGATTTTAAGACGGCTGTCCCCGAAAATACCAATAAAGGAAACGTTAATTTTACCTTAATCCCAATAGACTTGACGTTATCGTAGCCGACCCATTGATTCCCGTTAACAGCGTAAGGAACTTGCTGATCATCATTCCAGTGTTCGGTCCACTGACCCTTCTGCTCACAGATCTGGAAATAAACGAGATTATTTCATTCACATCGCTATATCCAATGATACCGCCATATTTAGTCTAAAGGCGATCTTTCTCAAGTCATCAATTTGGCTTCTACATCCAATGATAGGCCTACCTTTTTCATGAAACGTTGAAAACCTCAAATTATTGAATGAAGGTAGACTTTTTTCAGCGAGATAAGAGCGGAATTCTCTTGATCAAATGAATTTTGCCAGACTGAGACTCATCGTCAAGTCTGGTTTTAATCTTCGTTGAATTTATTGTTTTATAAAATCATAATAACCTGTTGTATTTTTTCTGTTAGTAATTAATGAGTTATCATTTTAAAGTATTTATAATTTTAAAAGTCAAGAATTTTATTTTCATCATATTCGTCAGAAGAGGCACCTAAATAACATACGTGACCACTCTTCATATACCATCCAGCATAAAGGTTATACTTGGGCAAAATGTATCATGCCTTAAATTACTGCCTCTATCTGCTGCAGTCATTATAATTTAATTTTAATAAGATAACATTTCACTTTGAAAATTGTTTTCTTAAAAGTATTGAATAATAGCGAAGTCACCAACTCCTCCAGAGAAGGTGCTAAACACGAACAACGCCAACTTGCATACATGTTTGCGACCGGAATGCCATATTAATTGCTATCCGAATACTCAGATCGATATCTGCGCAGGCGGCAGTAATTCACTTCTGTGGATGGTACAGACTCCCATACGCAGAGGTGAATTAATAACGCCTGCACAGCCCTCAATTTGGATATGATTAGTTGTACACAAAGGAATATGATATTTCGCTATGCGAACATGTATGGAATTTATTGACGGTCGTGCTGAGCACATTCTGAGAAGGAGCAAGTGAATCCTTTTATTCAAGACTTTTAGGACGACTGCATATGCTTAGCAAAGTTTTAAATCGGTTGAGGCATGCACACTCGGTTTAACCTGAGAGGTGGCGGTATTTCCTTGACGGGTTGCACTAGGGAATTGTCTTCTAAACTGCTACATGGGGTAATCTGTCAAGGTAAGACTGTTACCTTTCAGGGTAGACAAAGTGTCATAGTTTTTAGTCTATTTAGGTGGATAAGTATTTTTAAAGAAGGTCTGTAAAGGGCCGGCAAGTACCCGTAGCTATATATGCAGTATAAATGGACATTGAATAAAATTTTTGAGGAATATGTCACAAGGAGAAACTGGATTAGAAATTAAGTTGTCCGGGCAAGAGTTGGGTAACTGGAAATACTTGATACAATAAACAAATGAAGGGTTATATTTTATGGTCATGAAATGAGGAGGTTGGGGTATATGAGATACAGTAGTAGAGGAAGCAAGTGTAAGATGATATGGTCATGTCATGAGGATGTAGGAGTACATTAAATAGTAGAGGAAGCAAGGCTTTGATAATATGGTTATGTAACGAGGATGGGAAAGAAAAGAATCACAAGGAGAATGGAGGACATGAAGGAAGTCGGAAAGATATCGCGAGACAAAACAAAAATGGTAGGCGCAGATAACAGCAAGTATGCGATTGAGAGCAGAAGAATATGAGCAACTCAAGAAGAAATGTGGCAGAAGAACAGAGGAGAATAGAGGCATTTTACTAACAGTAAGTTGACGATGACACTGATGGTGTTCAGCAAATTTCTTGCTTCAGGATCTCACCTCATTGTATCCGAGTGTCCCCGCCTCCCTGGTGTAAGGACCCGCCTGCCCTGCACCGTTGATGGGGGCGCCCAGACCCGAGTTGTCGGCACTTTGGAGGGTGAAGGAGCGGCCATATGTCCCCATTCCGAGGTTGATCTTGGATGCAGGTGCGCCTTTGTCCAACCAGTTTTGGATACAAGTGTCCTAACAAAAAATAATCCTTCAACAAATTCTGTAATGAACAACGGCCCCGTTCTATCAGCCTTGAAAATCTGAGTGATAGTCACTTTTACCCCGGCTTGGGACCTTATGCAAGTTACTTTGGATGGATGTTAAAAGAGCCAATTTTTACTTTATCATACAGAGAGAGTATTGTAATTGATCTCACCTCATTGTATCCGAGTGTCCCCGCCTCCCTGGTGTAAGGACCCGCCTGCCCTGCACCGTTGATGGGGGCGCCCAGACCCGAGTTGTCGGCACTTTGGAGGGTGAAGGAGCGGCCATATGTCCCCATTCCGAGGTTGATCTTGGATGCAGGTGCGCCTTTGTCCAACCAGTTTTGGATACAAGTGTCCTAACAAAAAATAATCCTTCAACAAATTCTGTAATGAACAACGGCCCCGTTCTATCAGCCTTGAAAATCTGAGTGATAGTCACTTTTACCCCGGCTTGGGACCTTATGCAAGTTACTTTGGATGGATGTTAAAAGAGCCAATTTTTACTTTATCATACAGAGAGAGTATTGTAATTCTTATGCACGTTACTTTGGATGGATGTTAAAAGAGTCAATTTTTACTTTATCATACAGAGAGAGTATTGTAATAGCGAAATTGAAATAATGATGGAACTTGACGTTTATCTGTCCCCGAACTTAGTGAAGCATTCAATAATTCTGTCTGTCCCCATGTATGTAAGTCTATACCTGGCGCTTCATTAAAAACTGTTTTATAGATTTCGTTTAAATTCGATGTAGAAATCCTAGAAAATCATAAGTCAAGATAAAGTCGTGATTCTTACTCTAGGACTACAATTGAGGGCAGTTTACAAATAGGGTTTAAAAAAATTCGAAAATCTTCTGAAATGGTTCTAATGATTTTGTTCGAAATAACTATCTTAGGAGGGTTTTTGCTAAACGTAGAGTTTTATTTAAAAAATGTAGCTAAGTAAATAGTTTACTTTTTACTTTTTTTTTTACAAATAGTTCTAAATTTTAATAGCCCATCTCAACCCACAGATAAAACCTAACATAGGTAGGTAATACAGCAAGAACCAGACATTCTAAGACCTCTCTCACCCCACAGATAATATTTCACTTTTGTAGGTAACCAGCTCGAACCAGACGTAGCATCGTGATGATGCGTTTTTCTGTATCATACTTTATCAAACAGTAGCACTGAAACCAATGAAATAGTTTTATTATATTTCTAAGAAAATATATGAAACAAAATTGAGAAATAAACATTTTAAAATTTATGTAATGAAGAAAGCACAAAGGCGCTCGTGTTTAAGAATTTTGGTTTTAGCTTTATTGTGAATCTAATATTATGTATACAGCATCCCGGTTAATAGAGTATATAATATTCCTCTTAATCGTGTTTCTAATATCTCTATTAATCGTGAATCCAAAATCCTGTTATTAGTTTGTCTAGTATCCCGGTTAATCGAATATATCAGTTAATAGCGGGTATAATATCTAGATTAATCATGTATCAATATCCCTGTTAATAGTAACACCACTATTAATAATGTATATAACATCCCAGTTAATCGACTCTAATATGGGTTCTTGAGATAATTTATGCTTGATATATAGTAACTAAAATAGTCCCAATTCCTTGCACTTGCTCGCCTTACCACGTTCAGACCTCTCGCCAGCTCGGTGGTCTCGGAAGAATCGGCGTACATCGGGGCGTTCTCCCCAGTAATAGTGTCCCAAGATCCGTGGAAGTCGTACGTCATCACGTTGATCATGTCCAGGTGCCTGGTGGAAAACAAGGCCATTGAGGAGATTTGAGATTCTAAGAATTCAAGAAAATATCTGATTCGAGATTCGAAAATATCTCACTTACTCTTTGGTATAACGGTGGATTATAATAATATTGTGCGTCTGAGTTACATCAATCGTAAACCAGTTTGTGTAAAGATTAAAAGATTAGCCAGCACTAATGTACCGTTGCCCAGGAGGTGCCCAAATGTACTAATCATACATCCTTTTCATGGAGGCTCTTCCCATTTCTCGATGAGATGAGGTGATGGCGATAGTGAGTGTGAGGGTGTGGAACCAGTGGAAACACTTAAACCTAACTTAAACCCAACTATCCAAACCACCGGTGTAATTACCCTTTCGGGAAAAATAACCAAGGTACCAACCGGGAATCGAATCCGGGACTTCTAGATTCATAGCTAGGTGCACTGACTGACCCCTACACCACGGGGTCGATTATAAATAATATTAAAAGTATCAAATAAGAAAAATAAGAAAAAGAAACAAAAATTAGCAACAAAAGTGACATAATTATTACCAAGAAAATCACAAATAAAAACATCACATAAAGATGAGCAGGAAAGGTGACTCAACTCCTTTACTAAAGTCAACCTTGTGACGTCACCATGATGATAATATATGATCGAAACATTAATAGTATATTGAGGGTACCAGGGAAAAGCGGGTAAAGTCATATTACAAACACTTACCAAGACAACAATTTTAACATCTCAAACCCCATAAAAGACCCAGAAAATACTTTTAAAAAACACATATATATATAAATATAATATTAAATATTATATATATAATATTATAAATTAAATTAAATTAAATTAATTTAAATTAAATTAAATTATTAAATATTATATATTTAATATTATAAAGGCCTTCTTTAACAATAATCTAAAGTGCATTAGAAAGGTCTCATGACTGTCTAACAGATGGCAGCACCCACTAAATTTAAGATAAAATCGAACTTTTCTCGCTTTTCCTTATTACCCTTCATATTATTATTATTATTATTATTATTATTATTATTATTATTATTAATAATAATTATTATTACCATTAAGATATTTCTCTAATCTTAAGTAAATTTTCGCCATTTTCATACAGTTTTTTTTAATTTTGACATGTCTTCCTTCTATTTTTTGTTGTTGCATTTTTCGGGTTGTGACATTTTTTCGCAAGGGGGCCAGTTTATATTAACGACGTTGTCTACTTGGAGATTTTGAAGCTATTTTGCAAAGCGGGTTGCATCTTAATTTGACGCACTTAAGCAGTCTAAGCACTATCACTATCACACTTAGAAACCAATATACAAAATAGAAATAAAGGGGGGAAAATTAGTAATTACACAGAGAAGGATCTTATCTATGTGCTTATAACACTTGCCCTCTTACTCTGACGAGTTTACACAATCACTATACTATTTGCACCTTGAAAACATTGACTTACTTTTTAAAATTACCTTTTTCTTGTTTCCTATTCTAGATAGATATTAGTTTCCACGGATTTTTTTAATCTACATCCCGGTAGGAAGATTCCAACAGGACATTTTCGTGACTAAGCCAAATAAGCTAAGTTGTAGTTGATTTATAAAAAAAAATACACTTAAAAACTGCTTATAGATAAAAATAATAATTTGGTAATTCTGTAGGACTATTTTTAAAATTATTTATGGTTTTTGTTTCAACGTTATATCTTTAAAATTCTCTTAGTAAAACGTAAGTTCATTAACATGGGGAATCCTATCTGACTCGGTTATGACGTCACAGGTAGGCAAGGCCTTAACCTTTCCATGTCGGTGAGGAGTACTATACTTACTCAGCCACGGAAGGAACATCGTATGACGTGTCCACGGTGAGGATACTAGCGCCCACAGCGGCGGACAACAGCAACCCCTTGGCTTGGAACGCGTTGTGAAGCGCTTCCAGGACCAGTGGATAGTTGGCCTGTGAGATTCAGACAAAAATTATAAACATCCTCAATACACTAGAAAAGGATTCGAACCCTGATCTCCCCTTTACTAAGGAAAACAACAACAATCAGCTTGACGTATAGTCCACGTGACCACCATTATAGATGATAATTAAATTTATTATATTTACTTTCTTGCTCTCTTAGAGACAGAGAAAGTATTCTTATCGTCAAACAAATCGAACTCATGATTTTGATGGTAAGCAGTGTTTTCATAGGGCATTCCCAAGGGTTTTTCGAATTGGATATCTAACCCTAAAAATAAGGGTAGTTTACTGAAGGGAAAAAAGAGAAAAAAAACGAGTTTCTCAAAATCGGCTCTAACGATTTTGATTAAATTCCATTTCTAAACATTCATCAATATTCCAAACAAAATAACTACTCTCAATTTTTCGTCAAAATTACTTTAAGGGTTTCGGTTTGACTAACACTCCATAATTATTTGAGATATGAAATTAATTATCATAACAAATATGTAGGTCTATTTATAGTAAAAATATTTTATACAAAACATATTTTTATAAATACCAATAACTTTCAAGCTATACGCATATATATAAATTTTAACTTTTCGAACACGGTAAAGTCATGCAACCGTAAAAAAAACTAACCCGAAATGTTGATAGATGTCCACGTCTCTTGACCCCCGCACCCCGAGCTCTAAAAAGTGATTTCTGCAATGCCGTTTGTCTGTTTAACCCTGAAGTTAAGTGTCGTTTAATAAAGGGCGAAAAAAGATAAAATCGATTTTTCTCAAAATCGGTTCAACGATTTTGATTAAAATTCAAATCTAAGTGTTGATCAAGATTATAAATAAAATGGCTATTTTAATGTTTCTATGAAAATGACTTTTAGGGTACTTTACAGAAGCAGAAATTTCCGTATCTCCACAACTATTAGAGATACTAAATAACTTACCATTGCAAAATTGTAGTACTATTGAAAATTTAAAAAAAAACTTTTATTTGAAATATATCTGTATAAAAGCAATAGTTTCTGAGATATTGACAAATATATTAATACAATTTTGTGAGCTTTAGTTGTAAAGAGATACTACTTAAGTTTTAACGCAATAATTATCTAACGCCATAGAGTAATTAAATATAAGTAAATCTCTAAAAGTTTATATTCTCTTTTCTTTAACCTCCCAAGGGAAAATGTTTTAAGCAATGATCTATCGATATAATTTTAGATTCAATATTTAATATTTACATATTTAATGGTCAACATTTATAAATGAGGAACTTAATAGCAATGCGATAACCATAAGATGTGCAACCCTTAATCAAACATCAAACTTTTTAACAGAAAGTCGAAATTTTAATACGAAGTATTGACACTTGGGGACCCAATATCATTTTTTTTTATTGGTCCAAATATATAAATAAAGATGTTAATTCCTTAAAAATAAAATTTTAAAATTTTAAAAGAATCAAAAAATGTTTTACATAGCTACAGCGCAATTTGTGCTTGGGTTTTCCAGTGTATATTATTTAATTTACTTATATTACGAGCTATAAGTAAATATCTCCAATTTTAAACAATAGAACGAGAAAGTCCGTGCAGAGTTCCCTACCATTTATTTTTTATTCGAGATATTTACCATGAACTTTCTTAATTGACTGATTGTAACAGCACAAGACATGTAAACTGATTTAATTTCAGAACAAAAACAACACCCAGCACCCCCATACATTAATTAATCAATGTGAAAGGGGAAACCCCATATTTCACCAACTATACATTTTTCGCCCATGCCAAGAATTGAACTCACGACGTTTAACACAAAAGGAAAGATGACACTACAGATTGAGACATAGTGTTGGACTAGATGACCGGATTAATTTTAAAGTAAAGTTAAAATGTAGAAAAAGCAAAGATAGCTGTTTTTGTTTCTATTCATTGTGTTATTCTTGCTTTATTTATTGTTAAGTAAACATCTACACTTCTAGGGCAACAAATAACACAGGGCGATGACATGGTTTCAATCCATGAAATGTGCTCTGCGATAAAGTTATCTTAATTTTATCGTAAAATGGACACACGTAAAAACAAAACAATGAAATATGGAAACCCGGCCAGTGACAGTTATCAGCACCATCTTATCTAAATGAAAAATTTATTTGTCCCCATTGTCCCGCTAATCAGTCATTGCTTTGGAAAAGTA
>CABFOW010008123.1:0-19547 GCA_902141385.1 Timema californicum | reverse complement strand
CACTAAAAAGCTTAAACTTTAAAAATAAAAGTTGTAACCTGTGATCATAATATTATACAAAAATGTAGCTAAATAAATCAAAGCATTCCTTACTGTAAAATGCTCTTTAGGGAAAAAAAAGTGATTATATAAATAGCGAAACATAAGTAGAATATATAATTATAAAGAAGTTAAATAAGAAGGCATATGAACTACTTTGGTGGATGTTTGGTCTAAACTATAATGCATCCCTCTCACAATAGTCTGCTACCGTTGATGGGGAGATTGGAGCTTGATCCCGGTCAGATGCAGTTTGTTTTTTCATAAATGGTTTTCCACTCAATCCCCATGCAAATGTGGGTGCGCTTCCTCTATATTTAACTATCTTAATCCCTAAAACATTAGCGCATAGGCGTATAATTGGAACTGGTAGTAAGACAGGGTGCTACAAATTAAATTTATTACATACGCACATTTATAAATGATAAAAAAAAATACTACTTATAGAACAAGGAAAGAAAAATCAAAGCAAAACACATTATCTTTGTGTACACTTCACATTAAATTATTTTATTTATTTTCAACGTATTTACACAATTATGACTTAACATAACAAGTCTTTCTTTGATATAATTTTTTTAAAATATATCTTCAGTTGTTCATACAAAAATAACTTACACAATGCTTATTTACAAATGTTTTGAATAATACACTGAGTAAATGAGAAATGTAGATATAAATTAATTTTTTATATAAAAAATAGTAGAAGCCAATTTGTCACATAGTAATTTTAGAGTAATAATAAAAAGTAAAAGTAATTTCATTCTTTTGATGAGATTATTTTTAATAAGTGTATCACAAAACTTTAAAACAAAATGTAATACATGTAAATTGAACAATAGTATACATTTCAAATAGTAAGAAAAATATTAATAAAACAAAAGTCAAATGATAGTATCTATTAATGAAATGATAGCCAATATTATATAAATAAAAATCAACCATATAATAATAATTAACATATATGGAATTTAGATACAAATACTCAGTGCATTATGAGATTTAAAATGATTATAATTGAAAATTACTGAGAAATATTATTAATATCTTGCTTGCTATGCTAAAACTGATGATTACATAACCATACTACTCATAAAGAAATATTTCAAAATGTATGGTTTTAAAATTGATACATTTCAATAAAAGTTTAATTTCATTTATTTATTATGATCAGCGAAATTTTTGATAATATTTTATAACTTCAAAAAAGGAATAAGTCCATTACCCTATTTATTTAAAGATATTTCGTAATTGGAAGATAACATCATTTTGTTTCAGTTATTTTGCTAAACACTGTTATTGAAGCAGTTCAGCATATAAAGAGATATTTCTTATTCTTAATAGTTCCCCAGTCACATATTAACTCTATTTTCACACACACAAAATGCAATTTTATTTAGTCTCAACATGTTTGAAACCAGCCTTTTTATAAAAAGCATATTTACAAAATTTGCATTAAAATAATCAATTTTGTTCCACTATTAGTATTACACCGACTAAAGGAATCCAATACAATTAGACACTTCCATTTCTTCAAACTCAGCACATCTACTAATAAAATAGAGCCTCCATTATAACAAAAATGAAGTTTCACTAAATGGTTGGATCTTTGATTCTGGGTAGTGGTGGAAAAGAAAAATTAAAATAATTGTAACTTGAAAGAGATATTGACTTTTTATATTATATTTTTCGCTATTAAAAGCTTTCAAAACACTTTCAAATTGTGAGGGTTTTTACCATTTGCGCAAAAAAAATGGGATACCAAAACAATTGGTATTAAAGTTGTATGAAAGTAATATATTCACTCATAGGCCTACTTTTTCTTTTTCTCTTAAGTGTTTATTACTTTGTTTTCCATATAAATAAAATGTTCAACACTCAGTGTGATCAATTTCTCACATTTGACATACATGCCACCCAAACCTTAACTGTCAACACATGTTTATTCCGCTTAACATATTATTTGTTCATAGCGCTTGATCATCTACATTCATTCCTCCATTTTAAACACTTAAACTTCACAATGATAGGCGTTCATTTTCTTTACGGTTGTGAAAGCAACATAAATTATTCACAAACAAGATTAAACTTCTTAAAATATTAAGTTTTCATATATATTTTATAAGTCACAAGTTTTAGTGATTCCAGAAATATATATTTTTTAAACTATCACAAATATCACTAGCATATCACAAAAAAAAAATACAGCTGCATGATTTTGATAATTTAATTTAAAGACTAGTTAGAGTGTGACAGTTTGTAGAAAGCAAACAAACACTTAAAACACAAGAGAGAGGATAATCTGATTATTCATTTCTGATTATTATGATTACAAGAATGATTCGACACTTATTTTTGATTCATTTCTCTCCATTAAGCCTGTGCGAATCCATAATTTTCAATTTCAAATCAAATCTGAATATTGGCTAACTTACTCGAAATCAAGTGCTATGCCTAATACATGTTTCAAATCAAATCTCATATTAAATTTATTTTATTGGATTAAATCCTTGTCAGACCCAAGGAGTAATAAAAATGTATAATATATTTTATTTTAAAAATAGGTTCAGATCTGAATCGATTAATATATTTTAGGCTTACTAAAATATTGTTTCAAAACAAATCTTTGTTGATAATTTTACTATGCTAAATTTCTGATTCCAATCCAATAATAAATCATTTAAAAATGTTGATAAACATTTAAGACACATAAAAAAGTGTGATAGCAGTAATCTCAAAAATTAAAAGTTAAATAAAGATCACGCCAATTGTTTTTCAGCATGTTAAAAGATATTCACTGTCACAAACAATTGTTCCCCACATAATTCCTATACGACCAAAATCTTAGGTTAATTTCTATTTCACTATACTGATTTCCTGTCTGATTATATTAAACTGTAGGGATGTATGAATTATATACTCTAATATTGAGATAAGCCCATCGAATTCGAATCTAAGATTTATTTAAATTCAAAATTTCAAATCGAACCTGAATCTTACGAAAATTCAGATTTAGATTCAAAATTTCAGACATTCACACAGGCTTACTCTCTACCATTACAGTTTCACCACACTTCTGTTATTTATTAAGTTTTATTTTTTTCAAATGAGTGGGTAAGGAACCGGCCCAGAGCGTAGGAGCGATGATGTCACAAGTGATAGCAATACGTCACAAAATAGCCTCATATCCCGGCGCCGAGAAGTGACGCGACGCGGTCAGAAATGGAGGGTCGCCGCGACGCAGTACGAGTCGCTGTGACGTCACACCTGCACCTCGTTGCGGGCGGCGCGCTCGGCGCCTTGCAGGAACGTGGAGGAGGAGTAGACGTCGTCCTGTGACGGTGTCGGCGGACACAGCAGTGGGTTGGAGATCCCAGATGAAGGGGAGGACGCGGGGAGACAGCCGCGAGCAAACCCTTTCGAGGACAGGAAGGAGCCGAACCCTATTCCCTTGTCTGGTTGGTCCGCGGGGTTGGTCACCACGGTCACGATGGGTTGGAAGCCTGGAACAATGAGTGGGGAGGATCAAACATATATCAAGTTACTCACTGATTATTAAAATATGAGATAAAAAGAAACGTTTAAAACGTGTCTCACAGGTGAGATAAGGTAGCGGAATAAGAGAAAGAAACAGATAAGAACTAACACACAGACTACAGATTTTACTGGGCTACATCACTCAGCCCAGTATTGGAAAGTTAAGCCAGTCCTAATGTACCGTTTGTCAGGGGACTCTTTAATGTACTGATCGTACATTCTTTCTGTGGCGACTCTCTCCATGTTCCGATGAGATGAGGTGATGTTGATTGTGAGTATGAGTGTGTGGGACCAGTGGAAACACTTAAACCTAATATACCATCAGTCAGATTGTCACTTATAATGCCGGATTCACACATGAAGCTACGCTACGCTTTGCTAGTATATGCTTTGCTGCGCTATACTATGTTTTAAGATCACTAGCCAAGTATTTAAACTAACACTTTCACACATCACGCTATGCTGTGCTATGCTATACCGTGCTAAGCTATGCTATGCGAGTGAAATCGCGGACCGGGCGATTTTCACATTTCACTAGCGCTACGTTTTGTGCTGCGCATAAGCACAATGTACAGACCAACAAAAAGCCATGTTGTCTTGAAGACTTCAAATACTCTACAAAACCGTATAAAATATAGCTTTATGTGATAATCCAGCATAAGAGTGACAGTCTGGCTGTCAGTATGCATAAGTATCTACAATGAGGTCGTAAATGGACAGTCTTCGTTCGTATCATTATTGTTATCAATCACAGCATCTGCATGCACCGTGCAACAACATGGATGATAAGAAAAGGGCGTGGGCAGTCTATGTTTGCTATTGAGACTAGTGGATTGAGACTGAAAATTCTGATCACATCAGTACTTTAGTCAGTCCTGCCATGAGTGCACCAGTCCTGCCTCCACACGATCGTCAGTATTTACTTCAGTCTCAGTAGCAAACATAGACTGCCCACGCCCTTTCCTTATCAACCATGTTGTTGCTCGGTGCAAGCAGGAGCTGAAGCCGAGATACGAATACTGACCGTGTAAGGGCTCGTTGTAAATACTGATGCATACTGACAGTCATATTGTCAGTCTTGAGACTGATCGTGTTGGGATAGTTCCACTTTCGGGGAAGAATATCCCAAGGTATTATCCAGAAATCGAATCCGTGACCTACAGCTTGAATCCAGGTACAATGACCACCACGGGGCCGGTTGGCGTTTACAATGAACCGACGACAACAGTTGCTTCACATTGCAACGATTGGACAAAGAGGTAATATTCGTGTTCATCTTATCATTGTAAATGCAATATTCTGTTTGTTCCTCCTATTTTCTTCAATCAGTCTTTTTAGGTGCAATATTAATTTCATATCCCTAACCGTTAAGAGGTATTCCTTAAAAAATAATTATTTAAAATACCAACAGTACTTTTTGTGTATAATTTTTTAATCTGTCAAAAAAAAAGGTCTCCGAAAGTAAGATCTAATTTAATAATGACATCATGTAAAAGTGTGACGTGAATCAATTTGAATATTTTACATGTCATAAAAACATTGAGTAATGATCATGTTTTCAGGTAGCTCACTTCACGCGCGCACGCACACACACACACACACACACACACACACACACACAAAGAATTAATAGCATTAGTCCAACTAAATATGGCAGTCGTTTCGTAATGGATACGTTAACATACTGGATGTACGATCTGGACCAATGACGGCATGGGAGCGTGCTATGGTTCTCTAATGGTAGAATTGGGGCTCCATGAATATGATAACATTTTGAGTGTCCTTAATCACCAAACAGTCTAAACAGGTTATCTGTGGAGAAGCAACATGCATTCCTGAAACATGTTTATTTTCTAATGTAAAGATGGCGTAGCAGTTATCAGAAAGGTTCTCTCGTGGTTAGCGAACGAATACTTGAACATGAAACCTGCTTATAACTTTAACAGCCGACGGAGTTCAAAAAGTTATCTAGTTAAAGGGGACGTGACAAAACAATCGTGATTATTCAGCTCATCTCAGTCACAGAAAGAAAAAAACTTGGGAATCTTAAAATAATTATTATTAATACTCCTGCCTCAGCTTACAAAACCTTTTTTTAAAATTATATATATATATATAAAAATTAAATTGCACAAAAGAATTTCAGGCTGATAAATGGCTATATAAAAATGTATTATCAAAGCTAAATCCTTTAAAGTATGTACACTTTTCTTACCCTAATTTAGGATGAAATTACTTATTTTTGCAGTTTTGGTTATGTATGAAACTTTCAATTTGTATGCATACTTTCTCCCCTCTTCCAAGAATTAAATAAGGAATCCACCAAATTAACTCACGAGAATTATATCACGGTATTATATTGAAGAAACAAACAAAAAAGCAACAATAAACTAAGCCAGTTTTAATTCAATCCACACAAATTTATCGACAAACTGAAAAGTGTAATCATAGCTTTCGTTATTATGTGCTAGTAAGCTATTTAAATATAGATAATCTTAGTTAACTGAACTAAGAAATTATATAAATTAACTGACCATTCGAGTGAAAGAAATTAGTGATCTATTCCTAAAGAGGAAACATTCTTCCCTATCTCACCAAATTGATGCGACTTTGTACTGCCAACTTTTCAGGTGGTAATCGGACCACATATATCGGCAAAACTTAGCGATTTTCCTCTAGTTGAGAACAAGTAAGATAACGATGATATGATAGGAACTGTCACCATCGGCACCACCACCACCCAGTCTGTCTGCTCTCTTACGGGGGCTAGGGGGGATAGAAGAAGGTTGGGGCAGTATGCAAGAACGGTAGTGAATGCTTAGTGGACCGATAGTGTGGTCCCGTGCCCACACAATACGGGTCCACCTTTTAACCTATGATGACGCAATAAAACACAAGCTAGTTTCCACTTAGCGTCCACTTAGTGATTGATGTTCTTGCATTCGTTCCCAAGAGTTAAGGTAAGTATTTTTTTACCGTTTTATAACAAAAATACTTTTGGTCAATATAGACTATTACTCCAAGTAAAACAACATTTAGCTTAATTTGCAACATTTCAACAACTATTAAATGTTTGTCAAATTTTGATGATAGCCTTTTCCCTTCATTTAAAAAGTTAAATATAAAGTGTAAAAAATTAACCTAAGAGTGTCTAATGGATATTTTATTTACTATGTTGAAATTAATTCTTTTTTAAAATTAAGATTACAAAAAATATTGGCCTTAGGTCACCCTCCCTACCATCCCATCTTAATTCCCTTCGGTATGGTAAAATATTAAAGGTGGAAAAAGCAAATAACAGATAGAATGAAAAATTGAACGGATTTACTGGTATAATTAAGAAATCAGTTTCCCAGAGATAACATGCATGAAAACTTGGTTACCTGGAAGAAATGGCAAACGCAACCAGAAAGTCCTGAAATGGTGTAATCATTATTGTGTTTCTCTTGCAAGAATAAATATAGATCTTTGGTGAATCTAGTAAAAACCTTAGGCCTCGTCCACACCGGGAATGCATTCTGAAAACACATTTGTTTGTGAACGTTCTCCTAGGTTCCCAGTGCGCGCATCATGGCCACAGCTCTTTCCAAATATATTTGGCCTGTTGTTCCTATTTAATTTTTTCCAAGCTAGTAGAGGAGATGAGGGTGGGAAAAAAAGCAGGAGGCAACGCATATATCGGGTGTCTGGTTTTTTGAAGACGCGAGATAAAAATAGTGTGCTTAATGACATCAGAGAAGATGATGGCGAAGGCCTATTAAATAATTTAGTAGATAATTCATTTTCCTCTTCACCAGATCCACTGTACATTCCATTCTGCTAGCTATGTCCATCCAAGCGTCGTGATTCTTGTTTTTGTTGAGATGGAAATTATGCTTGGGGTCCCATATTTATCTCCTTGACCCATATAATTATATAAGCTGTATGCATTTCTCATTGTCCTACTCCATCGTAAAAAAAACACTGTACTTTCAATAATTTTGCTTTTTGATCTGTGCTGTCTTTTGATCACCGTTTCAACTCAAAAGACTAGAATGAATTGAGATGGAAAGACAGACATGGGTCTCAAGAAGGGGGATTCTAGAAAACTCAGTGTTCACAAACACGAAAAAAACGGAAAAATAGATGGAGGGAGAAAGAGATCGTGGAGACCAATATGTCACAAAAGTGCGGCCTGGCAAATACAGTACGGTAGGTAGTTACCTACAATAATCAAATGTTAGGTACTACTGAAATGACTACGCAATGAAGACACTCTCTTTTTGTAGTGGAGAAGGCGGCTCAGCAATGTCTTTGTTGAGGTTCGCAAAGGGTTTCAGGGAGCCCGAAGTGCGTCCACACCAAACGCGCAAGAACGCCAAGCACCCTTCGATGTAGCAACTTCCATCGGGAACAACGGCAAACAAGAATAAACGTTCGTTCGTGTTTGCAGGGTGCGCGCGAAAACGTCCACACGCTCAAACATTGCGTTCACAAACGTTTGGGTACGTTTCGCGCGTTTAGTGAGGACCCACTATGAGTTTCAGATAAAATCATAAAACATTTACTTACTTGGTTAATCTATTTATCATACTTATTTAAATATTTTTTCTACTCTAAAGAAACTCTGTGTGTCTGTTTGTTTTTCCGCTTAACTTGAGGTTTTAGGAAGATTTGGAACAAACTTGGTACTCACTAACACATCTACCATTTAAATTTTTTCTCGTTCAAAAGAAATTTCAGCAGTTTTTTTTTACCATTCACATCTTACACTAACTGATTCAAGAGCCTAGTATGATAATGAATTTTAAGGAAATGCAAAATGTTTTGCCCATGAAGAATATAAAAAAGTATCAGTGGGAGAATATCTCTCATTATAGTTGGTTGAAATATATATTCCAGCCTACCTGGTCAGGTGAGCAAACCAACACAAAGAAAGAGACTCCCTGAACATTAAGTTAAATGTCCAAAAATAATGTCAGTAAGTGTGAACATATTGTTTTTGGTTGGGTTGTGAAAGAACAGTTATTTAGTTGGGAAAAAAAATATTTTTATATTTTTTGTAACACTTTTCAATAATTTTGTTTATGTATGCCAAGAAAATGTATTGAACTACAAAATTAAAAAGTATTTTATAACTCAACAAAACGTAAAACACAATTAAGCCAAACTTCTTGAATAGGAACACATTATTTGGAATTGTGAGAAGTGTGTCACAAATTGGAGGAATGATGTCGAAGGAAAAATCGGATTTAACCACATTTTGACTAAATTTGGTACATAATTAATTCCTTTGGAGATATTTATCAAGTAAGTACTTATCTTTTTTTACATACTTCTGTCTGTAGGGGAAATCAGTAAATTACCTTAATCTTGAGCAAGAATTCTGAGGCATTATTTCATGGTTTATCCCTAACCAAGAGAGAGATTTTCTAATCTCTATAAAGTCTCTATTTGATGACAAAGCAGGTGTGATAAGAGTGATTGGAGCTAAATATAAGAATTGTTTTGATCACTTATAGCTTTTAATTGGGTTAGGCACTGTCGACATGTACGACAAGAGATTTGAAAGTGGGGCATCGAAGGAGAAGACCAAACTGGGCGTCCCGAAAGTTTGTCAGATTATTAGATTAATGCATGGCTGNAGGCACTGTCGACATGTACGACAAGAGATTTGAAAGTGGGGCATCGAAGGAGAAGACCAAACTGGGCGTCCCGAAAGTTTGTCAGATTATTAGATTAATGCATGGCTGGTTCCCTACACGTCGCTCATGTTTCTGAAGTTACACGCAACTCGCAGGTTGAGGTGAATACGTGAGCACCCACTCACATGTTCCCTTGAGCCTTGTGGTTGGCGACGACCTACCTAATCGACTGAAACTGGTCAACAGTGCGTATAGGGCCTAATATAACTATCACCAAAATAGCTGAGCTCTAAATAAATCATGTCATCTTAAGTTGCGGCAGAAGGGAGCGCGAGTAATTTTACAGTTTTTATAGCATTACATTTTTTTGGCCAAAATAAATCAAATATTTCTCCAGTAGCAGCATAGAGTTAGTTTAGTCTCTGCTTATGCTAATATCAACAAATCTTGAATATTTATCAAGAGTGTCCTGGAATGTTGTAAAAACATTTTAATAAAGAGAAAAAGTTTTGACAAAATTCCAGGACAACCTTGGCAGGTATTCAAAATCTGTTGATATTAGCATGTGCAGAAAACTAAACTCTATGTAGCTACTGGAGAAATATTTTATCTATTCTGGCCCAAAAAATGCAATTCTATAAAAACTGAAAAAATACTCTCGCTCACTTCTGCCGCATCTTAAAGCGTAAACAATCTTCTCACCTGAGCCTGTTAGCTCGTCCACTAGCTTCCTGCCCCTGATGTCGGTGTCGCCCACTCTGTCGGTGCCGCGGAGTCCTCGGCGGTGACGCCACACCAGCACCGCCACCACCACCAAGAAGAGCAGAACGGCGGCGCCAGTACCCGCCACCGCCTCCAGTTGCCGCGGTCCCCCGCCGCTGCCCCCGGACACCAGGACGGAGAGCAAGGGGTGGGATCGACCGGGAACTGTGGGGGAGGAGAGAAGAGGGACGTTGGCTCGTGGGGCGCGGTGGGTGTCTATCACCAAGGACTCACTGCGTGAAGGGCGGTGCTCGGAGGTGCGTGACACCAGTTCAACCTGAAACAATCACAAGTAAATATTTACAAAACTTGTAGGACTAAAATGATTCAAAGTCTGGTTAGACGTTAATACGATAACATATATTTTTCCCGTTTTAAATGTTTAAAATAAATAATATCTACTATAATATAATGTTTTTAAATAACCAACAAAAGTATATTACAAAATAGGTGTGAGTGATCAAATAAAAATAGATTTTATAAATAAAATAAATCCAATTTGTTTCAAATATAATAAATGCCACTGGAATCACATTTTGTGTCTTTGAGTGGGAAGTGGTTTTTTATTATATTTTTTTTAAGTCTTGTATTGTCACTCCCTCCACGAGACACTTTCGTCCGCTACTGCCTCCGAAACATGGCAGCACATTCGTATATACTATGGCCGGCGTAATGGATTGTCTGGGGTGAGGGTGTGAGTGTGTGTGAGGAAAGGGTGGAGGGTGTGGGGGGCGCCTTTCTTCACGCCAAGTAAGACGCGCGTCGCAAGACATCGCATCATCCCTTCTCGTCATCTTCCAACCCCCTCACCAACCTTCCTAACCCTCTTTCGGGCTGTCTACACCCATCCTTGAACCAAGGCCAGATTATTACCCGTGATTTCCCAGAAGTAATCCCTCCTCTCCCCCTCTCCTACCACGTCTACAGCCTCCTAAATCTAGTTTACCGGGGAAACTTCTCTCAAGAACTCTGGCGGAGCTCGTGCACACACAGAGAGACTGCTGTCTCTCTCTCCCTCGCACATGCCGCGAGAAGGAAAACCTCTCGACGAAGAGGTTGTGAGCTTCAATAAAGAACCAGCTTGCCCCGGCTTAGCTCACCAGACAAGTAGTCTACGTGGGGGCTACACAATTTGAGGAACGTTCGTGGGCTCTACTCGATAAAACTAATGTAATTTTGTTCACTAAAGTTTCATGACCGTCTATACGGGAGTTATACGGGAGTTTCAAAACAAAAACAACAAAAAATTCGTGGTAGGGATGATGAAATTAGGATTCCTTCTCAGAGAGATTTTATTATCAACTGGTACTCTCCTAAATTCCCTTTGAAGACTATCCCCGTGGTTAATTATTTAAAGCAGCAGACTTAAAGAGTCCAGGGGACTCTTGTTCGATTCTCTGGTTGAAGAGAGGGTAGGCACCATCAGTTTGACCCGCTATCCAAACAGGAAATATCTAGGCTCTAAGACTGGATGTGTAGTTTTAAGAATATTCCCTGTATCTGCTAGTTTTTTAGTCGTGTTGTGATATAATTTGTGCTTTTAAGAAGATGTACAGTAAATACATTTCAATCGTGTATTTTATTGGCATTCTTTCTTTCAGATATCTACCACAGCTGTCGTCAAATAGCGTTGCACCACCCAAATCATTCTCGGACAAGAAACAAAGTTTTCTCTTATGCACGTTTAATAAAATATAACTTAATTATGATAATAGTTCCAACGGAATTTTCAGTCTTGCAAATGGACTAATATTGACATTTGACCTAGGTGGTCTTAGGGAAAACTGCTCGCTTCAAGACCCGATGTTCGTGGGTTCAAACCCAGTCGGGATCGACGGATTATTCTTGAGGGATAAACATCCGTAGCACAACTTCCTTCGGAGGGTAAGTAAAGCCGCCGGTCCCATGTCGATTTTCGCATGTAAAATAACTCTGGAAGGTTTGTGAAAATACTTTTCCCGGCAAAATTGGTAGGCCCCTTCACTCTCGCTCATAGAAATTTTCGTGTGTTGATATGATCAGTCGATCCGGAAAGAGCACGTTAAATACCATGGATAATAATATTACTAAGAACATTAATCAATTATCATAAGTATAATAACTTGAAAAATTATACTTTTTAAATAATTGATATAACTTTGGTTTAAAAAACCAAATGAATTAATTTCTTACTTTAAATCTGACCAAACTGAATAAACAACATCATGTGTTTCGTCAGTTTCTTGTTTTAAACCCAGTCAATTCTAGATGGATAAGTAGGCCCTACTCCAGTTGCACGGAAAGGTAGCAAGCTCGCCTTGCTTGTTCAACTATGGTGTAGCTTATAACTTATAAGATAAGGTTTTAATGTAATCGGTCAAGGTAAAACTGCTGCGTTTCAGGATCCACGAGTGTGAAGCATATAGAGGCCTACTGGTTCGAACATGAGTAAGACTATCCATAGAAAAGAGTACATACATCGGGTTCTTTTGCACTTTTTTTTATCTTTATTTCCTCAAGAAGAGTTCAATAAATGAAGTAAACTTGTTATTTCACAATATCTACGATCCTGAGCACAGCCTATACTATATTCACAAGGAGGAACCTATCCCGACTCAAAGCTCCCGATATTGGGCCACTGTCTATATCCCAACCGGCTCTAATAATATTATTTTCCCCGTCCCTTAAGTAAACTTCACACTATAAGTTTAATATATTCATAATTATATTATATTTTAATAATGTTTTGCAATGTATTGCAACACTCATCTGTCCTTCCCTTGCCCCCCCCCCCTTCCCACTTTGCCACGGCGGCGTAGTAAGCTAAGGCGCTGGTTTCGTATTGAACTAGACTGCCAAGAACGGGGAGGTAAAGTTTCGAATCTCGCTCGGGTGAACTGGGGGTGGTTTTTCCTAAATGGTGTCCCACTCTCCCTCCACGCAAATGCAGGTTCACTTCCTCTATATTCAAACTTACCAATTCCTAACCCTTTAGTGTAATTAATACTTTAACGTATAACCCGAACGGGTATTATTATTATTAGCACCACGTCTTACTACCCGTTCGGGTTATACTCACTTACGCTAATGTGTAATGGTAGGGTGATTGTTGATTGTGAGATGAAATGGAGGACCTACAGTTTAACGTGGAATCCTAACCACGGTGGAGGTCTGGCATTCCTCACATTCACAATTTGTGATTAATACACATCTTGTCAGAGGTGAAGGGAGGGTTTGACCCCAAACGGGTAGTAAGACGCGGTGCTAAGTTGCCCAGACATGCTTGAGTCTTCTTCGGAATCAAACGGGGAAAAAGGAAAATAAAGGGGAAGTTTCGAATGTTCTAGTACTTTTATAGCAGCGAGTTATCTCTGAGCTACTTTTCAGCGAAAGGTAAATTTCCCCAGACTCTTTGTGCAGACTTCGCGATGTGAACATGTACAAGCCGTGTCGGGCACTTTGATATAATTGTTCCGTGTCACGGAGAAGACATATAATATGACATGGTCATCCCATATCGGCAATTCTGTCATGTGTGATGGGTTGCGTGACCCATTTATCCATATTTATAATTGAAGGATTTATTCATGTGTGTTTTTAATGAAAGGATTATTAAGATTTTCATAGAATTCTTTTTAAAATTACATTACAAAAAAATAAATAACCTATCACACAGCACGAATCTATTATGTCAGAATCGTAAAATAGCAACGTACCGCTAAAACTTGTGGAACACCTCCGTAATATTGAATTTCCGAATTAATTAAGCTACTTAAACTAAGATAATCTGATTGTAAGGTAGGAGGGGGTTAATAATCTTCTCTGGCAAGTGTATGAAAAGCCAACGTAAAAAAGGGGGGGTTCTAACCGGTGAATGCCGATGAAAGAAAGTAATGCCATTAAAACGTACAAACGCATCCACACACAACTTACGACTTAAATGTTGGCATATATCCACCCAGTGCGTACTTAAAGCTGACGCTCTGACATTGTCTTACTATCCATAGATTCTAAATTACCACCCTACAACTAAAGGTGGATTTGCAAAGATTAACTACAATGGTTAGCCTGTTCTCTGCACACATACTTGACATTATATCGAAACTGTAACAGTTTCACTCAACTCACTATAGTTGCATGAATTATAACGGTAATGAATCAATGTTGTGAAAATAGTATCATATATTCTCTAAATATGTACAGTTTAATGTAAATAGTAATCACAAACAAATTCAATTTTAGATGGGCTGGAAGGAAACTAGAGTTAAGGTCCTTATTTCTACAGTTTTCATAAAAAAAATAAAAAAAAATTTTCCAAAATAAATTAAATACTAATTTAGAAACTACATTTATTTTAGACTCTTGGCTTATAGTTATCCAAACGGTTCTTTCCCAGTTTATTCATTTATTTGAGTTATCTAATGTGCACTTTCCAAACAAACTGATTATATCAGCACACGAAAATTTCTATGAGCAAAAACAAAAAGGCCTACCAATTTCGCCGGGAAAGGTATTTTCACAAACCTTCTAGTTATTTTCCATGCCACAATCGACATGGGACTGGCGGCTTTACTTACCCTCCGAAGGAAGTTGTGCTACGGATGTTTATCCCTCAAGAATAATCCGTCAACCACGGCTGGGTTTGAATCCACTGACATCGGGTCCTGGAGTGAGTACTTTACCTAAAGACTACCGTGGTCAACCTCAACAGTTCTTGAATATTTTCCATGGGCAGTGGAAAATTTGGGCAGGATATTTTTTCTCAATTTAAAAAGTTAATGTTCAAAAGCCAGTGTGCCTATGACAAACCTTCAATAGCTGTTTAGATTACTATGTGTGGAAAATAACTAAACGTATTTGATAGAGCAATATTTTATTTATTTTGATCAAACAGGTTTGAAAAACTGTAAAAAATGACCCTAGCTTGAGCTCCCTTTTATCCCACCTTAAATGTTCCAAACTGAGGGCTTACCATAATGCGATACAGGTTGCTCGACGCACCCTAGGTTGTTCTTGACGGGAACCTTAGCGTCATCTCTCCCTCTCTCCCCCCACTATACTACTACCTCCAGGCACGTATTCCCCGGCCTTGTTAAGGTTCATGGTTCCCGAGGGAAGAGCGGGATGAATCACGGGGATTGTTGCAAGAAAACATCAGTGATGAGGGGAGCTAAGATAGTCAGAAGCGGAGGAGGGGAGGGAGACTAGTGTTTGCCGGTACGGGGGAGTTACTTCCCAACAATGCACTGCAGATAAACTCCCACCCCGAGTCGAGATTTTGTTCCGAGGGTTTCTCAGCCTGGAATAAAAGGTTGTCTTGGGGACGACGACATCCGAACAGTCGCTGTCACGATTGGAGTAACTTTAGCTTTCTATCTTTGTGCTTGAATAATTTAGGAAACCTCCACAAGGAAATAGAACTCTCTGACCACAAGTTGTTTAGATGAAACACATAAGACTCAGCTACAGTTTCTAAACATCAAGGAAATGACAGGTATGATGGAGAGTCAGTGTTTTATACTGTTGCTATAGCATCTGCATTAGTAATGTAATTTGAGTGCCTGTAGACTGGTGGGGGGGGGGGAGGGGTATAAATGAAACGGCGCAATAAAAACAGTGTGAGTTTAAAAAAGTGCACTTTAAAATATTGGACTACAATTTTAACTAAATTATTACTAGCGTGACTCAGTACAATGGAGGGCGGCCTTCCAAATACATAGCACATATCTGACTCCAGACTAAAACACATATTTTTCTCTTGTCATTTTCAAGGACAGTCACTATAAAATCCCTCGTGGGAGCTGGAGATGAAAGTGGCCACCTAAGTGATATATAATACACCCTATAATTAAGTATTTTATATTCGAGTTAATTTACATCCACTCCTGTTCCCAGCCTGTGGTCTGGGTCAGTGTTTTATTCGAGCCATATATTTTCCAGTACGGGTTTGCTAGGCCTGTCGTAACTTCATATGCCTTAATCGTTACCTTAAGACTAGGACACACACAACATCCAGTCCCCGGCCGTTAATTCATCACTGTGAAAGAGTAATCACACATTTCAACAATGATACATTTTTCCACCGTGCCAGGAATTGAACCCAGGACCCTTAGCACAGTAGACAGACACGCTACCAACTGAGTTAGGGTGTCAGATATTCAAGCTAATGGACTGTGTGAATAACCCGAAAACCACTTCGATGTCCGCGCTAATCTCTTGGTAGATTAGACTGCCATTGACGCGGAGATCGAGGTTCAAATCTCGGTCAGGTGTACTGAGGAAGGTTTACCAAAATGATGTTTTACCCTCCCTAGACGCTAATGTGGGTACACTCCCTCTAAATATAGCCTTCCTAATTCCTAGCATCATTATTTCAATTAGTACATAGGCATATAACCCGAGCTCGGTGCTAAAAAAATAATTGAGTCAATGAAATGTTGCACGATAAACCAGTAAAGGAAGGAAAGTATATAGCCAATAATGGTAAAAATATAACTGTTAGTCCACTATAACAGCAACAAAGCTAGCCAATATTGTAGACAAGACAACGTACAACAACACTCAAATGGTAATCTACCAATAATCTCCGGTGTGGGAAACAGGTGGAGGTTAGTGGAATCCACTTTATATTATCGATAACATTTAATATAATGGGTCCTTAATTCTTTAATTATTTGTGTAGTGCAATATATATTCCTTAAGCTTAATGTCAGTACTTCAGTAGCCATCCCACAGTTTATGAAAAATATACAGATATATGTATATGGAACTGTGCGCTTCACAGTGCCAGCGACGTGGTGTTTGACTGTTGTGCCCATGCGCACAGAGGGGGGTGGGGAGTAAGGCGGGAATGCCAGGTAGAGAGAGCACTGCTGCTCTCGCAGTGCCGGCTCTGGCGTGATGGTGGAAGGAAGTTTTTTTTTACTCAGCGTGCGTTGTGCTTAAAAACCGTGTATCATATTCTTGAATGTGATAAAGTGTAGAAGAGTGTAGAATTAGATTATTATTCTGCTTCCAGCTATTCTATTTAATTTTTTTTTCGATTCTTTTATTTAACACAAAGACTAAATGCACTTGCAGTACTTTCAATAGAGAAAATTTCCTCAATTGTCATCCAGAGATCAAGGAGAAAATTATTGAGCTTTTTGGCAAATTAAAACAAGAAGAATGGATTTCATTTTTAAATGAGTAGATCAAGCTTGACCTGTAACAATTTAAGTAAAAGTAAGTAAAAAATGTTTTTTCTTAAGATTTTTTAAAGTTCCTGAATACATTTTCTTTTTATACGTGTTTTTTTTTCCTTTTACAAAATTTTAAAACAAAGATTAAACATTTTCTGGAGCAGCACCCCCGCTAATTTTTGCTACGAGCCGCCACTGACCGACAGTAATATGCAGACGTTACTGGGGGTAGGACGAACCAACTTTGTAAAGAGAAATGAAAAAACTATTAGACCCTAACGTAATGGGAAATGTAGGAATTTCTTCGACGGTTAAGGTGGACTATTTAATGCTGCCAGATTTTACATTTAAACTTATTGGTACTAGACTTAATTTTGATAGAAATGCATACAGACCTACACTTCAAAATAAATTTACTTATTTAACAATACAATGACGAATTGTCACTTAGTACAATTTTCGTGGAAAGGGCCTTTTATAGAAATTATTTTTGTGGTAAACACTAATTAAATTTAAATTTATCAAAAGCATATTATGATAGGTATTGATATCTATCAAAAGTGACAGCTGCAAATCACATAACTTAATTTATGAATACACGAAAGATGAAAGTAAATTGGGTAGTTTTTCTAGCTGTTAGATAAGGTTCTTCCTAGGAAAATTTGACTGTCGCTCTAAGCGACGAGAGGTCTATCGTTTACCAAACGTTTTACTTCTTGAATAAAGCCATACGTGGGCAATATATTGGGTTGCTATTGCCCACAGATGAAAGACGAAATGTGATTTTCGTAGATTCCACTACAAGCTCTTTCTCTCTCTCTCCCTAACACGGCCGGAACCGATAAACTGTGCCATAAAATGTCGTTTTAGTTTCAAATATTTCTTCGCTACGACTTTATCCCTATTGTCAACATCCAACAACCATTAACCGGCATTAAATAAGAACCAAACCCCAAACTAGAGGAAATAATTTCATATATATATATATATATATAAAGAGTGTTTCCCCCCCTCCTTCCATTCAATTTGGCCTTGTATAGAGCGGTGCGCGTGGTAGTCGATATAAAAAGAGGTGCAAGGAATGCAGAGTCAGGTTGTATCCAAGGTATAAGGACTAAACGCTCACAGTGCAAGGTAGCTCCCTCGCTTTAACGGAAAGTGAGAGCAGCTGTGTATTTTATATGGACATCTGGCGTCAAGAATCACGTGGTGTAGCATCCTCCTAAGGAAATATGCATCTCAGGTTTGATTAAAAGTGAAAACCAGTCAATCATAGGTGATTTTCCTGCTCTTTTGGGATTACTTACAAATTTAGTGTGATAATCTAAGAACATTCCAGGATGAGGGTGGAACTTAATTAAATATGTCTTGATTCGTCTAGAAGGATAATAGAAAAGAAAAGGTGATAGTGTAACTGATAGTAATTGAAGTCTAGCTCCCCAAGTCAAATTTTGGGGTACACTACACTTAATCAACGTAACCAGTCATGAACTAAGTACGCCAGCCGTTTAGAATATTAAAGTAATATCAGAGGATATATATTTTTCTTATTACCACGTCTTACTAACTGTTCAGGCTATGTGCATTATAACAATTTATCAAAAGGGTAAGAATTAGGAAGAAAGGGGTTTAGAGATAGTATACCCGCATTTGCGTGGAATGATAGTGGGAAACCATTTAGGGAAAACCAACCCCATTAGTAGAAGGAGGCGGAATTGTGCTTTCTTTAAGGCAAAATATTGTTTTAGGGCATGTTTTATAATAATATCTTCAACTAAAAGTACCATTAATTGTGTAAACATGTTTATCATACCAGTATTTATTTAAAATATATAAAAAAATTGAAAATATTTTAATGAGCAATTAAATATTTTCTAAATCATTGTCATGAGCGGAACTTCCCTTGATGTTCGGGAAATACTGCTCACATGTTGTCCAGGTGATTTATATCCTTAAATTGCAAATTTTAGACAACAAGAAGATATTTTAAAATATTTTTTCAACGTTTTAAGCTCAATCACAATATTATTGTAATTGTTAGGGTCAAACTAATATTCCTCCTACACCTCTTATTGGTTATGTTACTTATACATAACCCGCCTCAGAGGCATAGTTAGCTAACACGCTAGTCGTGTTGAGCTCGGCTGCCGAGGACGGGGAGATCCAGATTCAAATCTCGTTCGGGTGAACTGGGGGTGGTTTTTCCTACATGGTTTTCCTCCTTCCACGAAATGCAGGGTCACTTGCTCTAAATTCAACCTTCCCAATTCCTAATCCATTAGCGTAACAAATACTTAAGCGTATAACCTGAGCGTATAGCAAGACGTGGTGCTAAATAAAAAAAACACTTAAGAGGCCGGTCAACACTTGTTTACATGGTAAAACTAAATAAAAGATTGTGACAAAACCGTTCTATGGATTTGAA
>CABFOW010008122.1:0-19553 GCA_902141385.1 Timema californicum | reverse complement strand
GTCACTGACTTAATTCACACAGCATAACGGCAGTGTAAAAACGTCCTGACTTCCGGAATAAACCCGTGTCCATACTACTGTTATTCAATGCGCTGAAACAAATCAAGAATTACTACCGTTCCACTATGGGACAAGATCGTTTGATTGGCCTCGCGATGCTTAATATAAACTATTATATTGCAAGAAAACTAGATTTTTCCGGTTTAATTGGTGAATTTACACAAAACAAAGCTATAAAAATACATCTTTCTCTATACATACAAACGCGAAAACCCTGATTGACTGACTCACTCATAACTAATTCTCACACTTCCCACAAAGCTAGAGGGCTGAAATTTGGTACAGGTGTTCCTTATAAGCTAATTAGGATAAGTAAAGATGTTTCATTTCGATGTTTTGTGATTAAGGGGGTGAAATAGGGTTAACTACCCTAATAAACAGTATTGCTTTAGAAACTATTTTTAAGCGTTTATAGGGTAATAATCCGATACGTTTGTTCTAATAATGCCTTCTAAGAAATATAGCAATTATTTTTAACCCCGTAGATGCTTATAAGGGGTAGAAAAAATGAACACAGACAATCAATTTAAAATATGTAATTGCGTTTTAATATGCAACTACAAGCGATGGCAGAAGTCCGTAGCTTATATTTCGCTGAATTTTGTAGTGTTTATAGTGTGAGTGAGAGGGCCCAGCCCAATATGGGGAGAGGTGGGGAGAAGAGGGGGACCTGTGCAGCCACTCTCAGCTGATAACGAGGCCATTCGTGCAGACGCCGTCGCTTGGTTCACGTACAAATCTGTGACTCGTCGCTTACTTCAAGTTCAATGACATTATTGTACAGCTGTGAAATCTGGGTGGCTAACCTGATCAACAATATTGCTCTACAAGCGTTTATAGGATAATAATCCAATAGGTTTGTTTTAATAATGCCTTCAAAAAATTATCTTGTGCAAAGAACGATCATTCAGCTAGTATTAAATAAAAACTGGAACATTTATTACAAAGTGTTACAATGTTCTTTTTCTGTGTTAAAATTGTTACTTAGAAGAGCTGCTAGCTAACCTGACCTATCCTGCATTTTATGATAAAGTATGAAATTTCTACCATAGTTATTATATACCTTAGAGATTATATTTAGGTGAGGAGGGAAGTCATATTTGATCTCTGAGGACTGTGAGAGATCACATACAATGTGCCCGCCACTACACTAGGCCTAATATTTGAATATGTATAACCTAGGAATCATTTAGTGTAGAAAGGCCTTTAAGGTGTCATTTACAAATAATTTAGGGATGCCCATTAGTTTGGTGACAATTTAGAGGTCTGTAAATAGGGTTTATTTGTGAATTTATAGACTAGCGAATTATCACAAATTTAAGAATCTTTAGATTAAAAAAATCATTTTTTCATGTTGTATATGCACAACGCTGTATGTTATATGGTGGATATGTCTGTTTTTATGATTTAGAATCTCCACTTCTGTATTAATGATAAGGTTCTTATTTATTCGCTAACATGTCAAAGCAACACATCCTGGTGAACCCTACCCAGCCCTATACATCCAAGCGATTCAAACCATCCCACGAGAACTAATTGCAAAATTTGTGTCCTTTGCCCAGTAGTAAAAGATGAATCAGTAGTGTGGCCACTCAGATAAACTAAACAACCGGTTGGTAGTGGCTATGCATTTCTGGTGGAAGACCTTCTCTGATTCCAGACCCTTCAGCATAAGCCCATGGGCCTGAACCTGGAACGATTGTATGGCAGGTATGGTAGAGAATTCACTATAAAGGCACACACGGCTAAGTGGCACAAGAAATGCTGGATGAAGTTTAACCAAAAGGCGTATGAGGAGCAAACTCATAGGAAATTAACAAGAAGTTAACCATGTCAACTAAGAACCTCTAATGTGCACAAGCGATCTGCTCACAGCCATTCAGAGTCCACATAGCCTAATTGATTTTTATGCAATGGTCCTGCTGGCTCTTCAGAACTACATGAAGCATCGACATACTAAATAAACGCAAATGCACGTAGGTGGGCGCTTGAACTGGAGGGCAAAACTTTGTTGGCCAAGCTTGCAGCAGGAGATATGATAGCCATTGAGATAAAGTGTCATCTATACAGTCTGAGTTCACTATACAACAGAGCCAGGCTGGATGCACCCAAAGGCAATGAAGGAGATTATACTTGCCTGAATGGTATAACCTTTGCTGAGCTAGTGATATTCTTGAAAGAAATGAATAGTGATGAGGACACCACTCCTGTCTTCAAACTTGTATATACCACTCAGATGTACAAGGTGAGACTGGAGCAGCTAAGTCTGCCTATTGAGAAACGTATTCACCCAGCTAGAATAAAGAACAGATTGCTTTCTATGATTCTTCATCTAAGAGCACACATGCAGAAAAGAAACACACTTTTGACTTTTGAAAATTTCAATGGACCAGCACTTAGTCTGTTCTCATGAAAATGACGCTATGGATTTTATCAGAGGGTAAGGAACTTTATGCAACATATAAAAGTGGAGTCCTTTGCTTCCCTGCTGAGTCATACTTAGCCTGTTTAGCCCATGTTCGCAATAGGAGGCAGATACAAGTATATTTTTGCATTTGGCAGATGCTGTGCAAAAAGGGTGTAAGAAGGTGACCATACGTACTGTTGACAATGATTTAGTAATACTGACTGTGTATTAATTCATCAAATTAGCTCTATATTAGCTATGTATTGCCTTTGGCATCGGTTCAAACTTTCGGTATATATCTATTCATGAAACGGTTGTCACAATGACCCCGACTCAGTGTCGTGCTCTGCCAGTATTTCACGCTTTAACTGGGTGTAGTACTGTTTACACATTCACTAGTAGAGGAAAGAAAACTTCCTGGGGTAAATGGGAGTCTTTCCCTGAGGCTACTGATGTTTTCCATGAATTACTATCTATGCCAAGTGAGATCATTCAGGAATAAATGTTGTTGCTGGAGCGATTTGTTGTGGTGATGTATGAACGAACCAATGAGAT
Organism: Timema californicum; assembly: GCA_902141385.1. Classification (NCBI taxonomy): domain Eukaryota; kingdom Metazoa; phylum Arthropoda; class Insecta; order Phasmatodea; family Timematidae; genus Timema; species Timema californicum. The sequence continues at coordinate 16,531 of CABFOW010008122.1, read as the reverse complement.
CATGAGGGTTAATGGTATCAGGAAGCAGCTCATCACACAGAAGTCTACAGATATATAAAACATTCCTCCAACCCAGGCAGCACATCAAGTGCACGTCCTACCAGGCCAAATGTTGGAACTAGGCATTGGTCATGGCTCGAGATCTGTCAGAGCCCTCTGACCGGGGATGGACAAAGGATACAACTGGGTGACAGCCTCCTTGAACCAACTTCCCTGAAGCATCAAATTCGTGCCATGAATTGATCTACTGTGGCTGTAATAAAGCGCGCATTGGATGCTGTAGGTGTGCCAAAGCTGCACTAAAGTACACTGCACTGTGCTTATGTTATGGAGATTGTTGATTTTGTTCATTACATATGTCACATATACAGTACATGGTGATTATAAATATTTTACGTTGTCATAAATAAATTATACAGGCTATTCACGTTTATTTATGTCAATATTGACTTTGGACCTTGCCCTAATAGCAATTCCTTGAATTATGGATATCTCTAAAGGTCACCAAATAAATGGCCATCCCTAAATTATCTGTAAATGAAACCTTAAATGATTTTTTACACTGTATTTTTCCAAAGTTAAGCATATTTAAACATTAGAACCGGTGAAATGTCGGCCATGTTGTATTTGACCTCTCACCAACCTCAGAGGTCAAATCTGACTTCCCTCCACATCTAAATATAATCATTATGGTATTTACTAACTATGGTAGGAATTTCATACTTTTATGATAAAATGCACAATTGCTATGATATGATTACTTAATCCGCTACACTAACTGTACTAAATGTAAACATTTAAAATATACTAGTTTTGTACCGTTGTTTTCTCGCGTCGTTATTTATTAATTTAATAGGTGGTGAGAGGGGAAGGGAGGTGGCGGGGAACCAAAGTTGTAAGTGGCCCGGGCCTCTCTTGACCTCTGTGAGGGTCTGCGTAGGTACTGAACGTACTGAACCAAACTAAAAGATACATTTTAATAATATTTGCACACGTAAGTGAATTATTGTGATTCCTTTGTTATTTCGTTCTTCTATTTGTTTGAATTGAATATTAAATTAGTGTATAATTCATAAATGAGTACAGTTAAAACATAATTTACAAATAATATATTCAATTCAGTCTATCATTTAAATTGATTTGGGGTTATAACTACTTAAAGAGAGGGACTAAATCGAAGCGCATTTGAAGTAGTTTATTGAGCTTCAAGTAGTTTTAAAATTGTAAGTCATTTAAGTTGTCTTACAAATTCCAATTCCTTTTAATTGTTTCTATGATTTATCATATTCTTGTAATGACAGTTAAATTGCAGTGTGATGAGTTTAAAACAATCCTCAAAGAAAACTATCGGGGTCCTACCTTTAAATTACATACAGGCATATATTTGCTCTTGTTCAGATAAAACTCATTCTTAGTGTAATTTATTTATTACAAATTTAACTTACAATGATGGCTTTGTATATTTAATCACAAAAGTATGAAAATATGTGTATTAAATAGTTCAATTAAAACATATTATTTTAAATAGAGAATTGCACAAATACATTTTTCGTAAGCTAAATTGTATTGATTTAATACATATTTTAAACATAATATTTGATTAAATATAGGCCTATAAGCAAATATTTGTGTCAATTTGTGCTATATTTAAATCAGATTAAATTGAATTAATATATAAGATAAGACTATAAACTATTGGATAAAGTAAGGAACCTAACATAATAATATATAAGACTTGGCTAAATAATTGCTCAAGGTTATTTACCAAAAAAGAGGGGTGTTTCTCCTAGGTTACTAGTTTTTCCAATACTTTGTTATGCTAATCGGCAAAACCATCTATGTTTTTGAAAATATGACCTGGTACGATTACGTAACTGTGGACTCAGAACAATTGACAGTATGATTTCTCAGTCTTATGTCATCCTTGCATGCTCTATATTGCCTAAGGATTCAAGCTACGAGAATATTTTGAATTTGTTTCGATTAAACACAATTGTTTTCCAAAATAAACGGCTTACTCTAATAAGTGGATGGATGGATGTATTCAATAAAACATGTCTATCATTAATAATAAGTAATAAACTAACTCTCACCGATGGGCTTACAGAAATATTTTCAGTCTCGTCTAGACTCGTTTCCTAGTGACCGAGAGTACCAGCCGGTTGTGCTTATGTATTTCCCTTAATGGTTTCTCACTATAATTACAAATATAATCGGTAAATTTTCTTTCAATTATACCTTCTTCAAACCTAGTTTATCAGTGAAAATTTGGGGTCGGATGTATAGTAAGACGTAGTGTAGAAAAATATTAGGTCTTAAAAATGTCACATATTAACCAACTTATTAACAGCTTAAAATTGTGGTCTGATTTGTATTACCTTAAAAAATAAGTTTATATGTATGTATATATATAACCTTAATTAATAAATCAATAGCTATATAACTCTTCTCCCTGTATTTTTTTATATATATTTTAAATAATAATAGTAATCATAATCATTGTAATAGTAAATGTAGATCTCCCTTGTATGTTGTTGAAATTTCTACCCTTCATTTTGATTTTCTTTCCCAAATTATTTTTACATTTATTTATAACTTTCTTAATAAGTTTACTATATCATTATTTAATATATTTTATGATTATTTACATATTTGATTTATTTAGTTATTCTCTTCATTCTAATGATGCAATAGATCTAAAATTTTGATTGATCAATGAATATCAGCACATGATATGGATTAACAAATCTAGAGAGGGAATAATAGCTTCATACCGGATAAGAAATTATATAATTTCAAAAAACCTTTTTCATTAAATTTAAATTATTTTGTAAATTACTCACACATATTTTAACACATTTTAATTTCATTGTATTTTATATGTTCTTATATAAAACTATTTAAGCATTCAAGGATGAATTATGGTTTAATTTTATTAATTTCTAGTTGATTAATTTCAACTGCTGTGTTTTTTATTTTTGTTGTTGTTATTATTGTCAGAATTATATAATGGTTTCTTAACCTTAAATTTTAGATTTTCATATTGTAGCGTAGGGCGCGCGTGACCTGGGAGGGTTACGTGCCGTTCACACGTGACCGTGTGAACCACAGGCTCTTTTGGGAATATTGGGGTATGTTTCATATTAAAGATGAATTAAAATACTCGCAGATCCCCTAAGGTTTTGATTAGTAAAAACACCACTCAAAACCATTCATAAAATTGAATATGCAGCTTAAATAATTCAACAAATTAAGTAGTCAAAGTAATAGTTTGTAAATTAATAAACAATTGAAAACATAATAAATAGAATTACGCTGAATCAATAATAACTAGGCAGTTCACTGAGTTAAGTAATACTAGTAATTGTCTTTAAATTAATAAACAAATGAAAACATATACAATAGAACTATACTGGATCAATTGTAACTTAACATTTCACTGACTCAAATAATATAAGTAATCGTTTGTAAATCAATAAACAAATGAAAACACAAAAAATAGAATTACATCAAATCAAGTAAACAGCTTGTTGGTAAAAATACTGAATAACTAGATAAATATTAAAATGTCAGTTTCCCAAAACGTTCGTTCACGACACAATCCACTTTCAATATTAAAGACACTCACGGCAACCCAGTTACTGGTCCCTGCGCCGTACACACTATACCGACACATCTCACACGAACACTAGACTCGCTGGTCCACTCCAGGAATCACTGGTTGAGAGCCAAGAACTGAGCACACCTGGCTATCGCTGAGCGTGTATATATAGGTGTGGTGCCAGCTAAGGGTCTGTAATCCTCCACTTCTAGAACACTAGGCCAGAATTAAAAGGACTCAGACCCTTCTAGACGTGTGCCCCATCCCCTCCAATCTCCCAGTCAAGTGAGAAGGCCGCTGCCTACCTGCTAAACAAGGAGGGAGACAGAGAGTACAAGGAGCGCAGCCAGGGTAAACATTGAGAGCGCGCCAGTACCGCTGTTAAACACTAATCTTGTTACAATGGCAAATAAGTGCATTTTAATATATTTTGTATTATATTATGTATTTCAATTTTTCTTAAATGTTAAATAAATTTAAACTTAATATTTATGCCTGATTTTGTTTTTTTACGATAGCCACCAGCCCTCCCCTTTTAAAACAAGTATCAACTGGTTTGGAGAAAGTTAGAAAAGATTGGAGAAGGGATCCCTCATACATGTCTAGAGAATGAAAAGAGCTATAGGCAGTTTCACTCTCAAATTGCAGTACAGGCTCTTATGGACTATTCCCATCGCTTTCAAATCCATTGGTTTCTCCGTTAGGCCCGCTGCACATTGGACGTAGGGCAGGCGCAGCAGAGGGGCAGGCGAGGAAGAGGAAAATCTGTAATACACGTGTTCTTATGGGTTATCGCACATTGGACAGAGTGCAGGTGCAGTGTAGGGATAACTCTTTCACACCTCTTTCCCGCCTCTCTCTGGTTGTAGTAGACGCACAGTTTTCCTGTGTCCTCTGCGCCTCTGTCACGTAGTTTTTGTGTATTGTGATGGAACATCTTATTCAATTAGTTCAAGACCATCCAGTATTATATGAAACCTTAAACACACTGCTAGTTTTTCTTTACTTCCAATCGGTTCCTGAGCGTTACATTCTTTCCCTGTGATGTCATTTTCAATGAGATGATGAACTTCATCAAACTGAATTCTATCCAATCGGTATGCTTCCCTAAAAACATTGTCTGGAACTTCCGATGATAACATGAACTCACCGTGGGTCTTTCTTTTTTTCATGTAGGTACTCACTTTTCCAAATCGTCTTTTTTCTTTTTTTACTAAGAGAGTAGAATAAAATTAAATTATTTAATTCAGAGTCCGACTCGGAATCCAAATCTATCAGAAGTTCCTCTAATTCACACGCCATATCACGTCTTCTTGTACTAATGGGTGAAAGCTCCCTGACTCGTTAAAAATCTGCGGTGACCTGCAGAAACCTATTCCTGTGCTGCGCCTGCCCTCTGCCAGGACTGTGTTCAATGTGCGGTGCCTTGCAGAAACCTCTTACTGTGCTATGCCTGCCCTCTGCCTATGCTGCGCCTGCCCTGCGTCCAATGTGCGGCGGGCTTTAGCGCTGTCCTTTTTCTACCAAGCGGAGTTGCCATTTTGTATCTTAAATTTGAACGTCGTTATTTCTATGAAATAAACATGGAATATTAATGAACATACATTTATGCATCTTGTAAAATCAATTTAAACCACTATAAATGTTTTTAAATAACTTTTTTTTTCAAAGTATTAAAATATCCATTGTGTCAAAGTTCCATGTGGTTCCAAATGTATCACGTCATAACTCTAGTTCCAACTGTGTGGAAAAGCCAGTAATTTTATGGTGGGTGTTATAATAGTTATAAGCAACGTCTGCAAAATCTGGAAGGAATATCTTGTATACAATGCTAAAAAAAATTAAAACTTATTATACCTCCTGAAATATTTAAAGTAAAACATGAAAAAATTGTCTTGTTGGAACCTTTTTTCTTTTGATTTTGCTTAGGTACATTATGTTTAAGAAATTATAAGAAAGGCTCAAATTTATTGTTGAAAAAGATTATGGGCCAATAGCGCCCCCCATTTATGTGTGGTAGCATTTTGAAGTTGAAGAAGGTGTATTTAACTTTAAGCTCTGTCTGGTTTTGAAGAGCAAAGTAATGTTATACAGTTGTAGCGTTGAGAACTGAAGCGTTAATTCATCCCATTCACATCAAAATTGATATTGGTTTCACAAAATACAAGGTTCAGTCACTTGAACATTCACTATACTCGTCTTCGTTTGTAATTATAATTTAGTAAACATGGTTTTATTGTACTTGTCGAGACAATGTTAAAAATTTGAGAATACATTTTATATGCAACTCCAAATTTTATTACACTATGCTTTTGAATTAAGACACCAGCTACCCAGAGAGGTAGGTGGCTGGGCAGTATAAGGTTTTACACTCGCATTCACACTTTGCCACCGTTTCTAATCAGGCCCGGGTTCGAATCTTGGTCGAATTCACTGGCATTAGTTAAACACTTTAACACAGTCGGTAGAGCGTGAGCCAAATGAGATAGAGGTCTGATATTGGGTTGGTCTGAGATTTATATTTGGTAAATTGTTGGCTAGGGGATTGGATGTTGTGTTTTCTTAGTATTAGGGTAGTTTGTGAGTCGTGTTTGAAAAGTGCATCCACCTAATACAAAATATCTATCTGAGGTTGATTTTAACAGGTTATTTTTCCATAGTTTCAGGAAAATACTGGTAAACATACTTCTAGCCACTTTACTCTGTTATATTATTGATTTAAATCAGTGTAAGATGCTGAAAGTCGAAACACAGTCTTCAGGCATAGCACTCTGTGTAAACATAAATATAACCCTGCTGACTTCACACCAATTAATCCTAGTGACGACAGTCCTCTTGGAAAATCAAAACACAGCTGTTTGACCTCTATCCAAGAAGCTTCTCTCCAGTTGTGAGCCATTATTCTTGTGTTACGGGTTACGGCCTGTATTTCGGCGTGGGCCTACAGAGTGCTAAGAGTGGTTGGTGGTTTAATCGTCATTTGTATCAAACGTTTGTTCATATTATATTTTAATTTTTTCCTTATAGTTTTAGTTATAATATATTTTACTTTATATAGGATGATCATTTTATATATTATTTACTATTGATTCATAGTGTTTAGTGTTAATTTTTAAAACTATTTATCATGGAAACGGTAGCAAGAAAATTGCAATTACTCCCTAATACACCTGAAGGAGCTGTTATCGTAATCGATAATGCAGTATATCACAGCAAAAGGTGTGAAGCGATCTCGACCACATCATGGCGTAAAGCTCAAATAGCTGAGTGGCTTATTCATAAGAACATTGATGTTGAAGACGAAATTTTTAAACAGGAAATTGGTTTCGCAACACAAACACAAATTTGAAAAATACAAAGTGGATGAAATGGCGAAGGCGGTGGATCGACAAGTCATTTGTTTGCCTCCGTATCATTGTGAACTTAACCCTATAGAGATGGTGTGGGCTCAGGTAAAAACATTTATTAAAATTAACAATGCTAGTTTTAAGGTTAGAGATATGAAGTCCTCAATATCTGCCACGTATGAAAAGGTTTATGTAGAAAACGGTTTCAATTATATAAATTACGTTAACAAAATTGAAAAGGACATATGGAAATCAGACGAACTGCAAGATGACGAAGAGCATTTTTAATAAGACTAACTTCATCATCTTTATCGTCCCCTGTGTCATCTCCTCCACCCATAAGTCCACCTACTCACTCTCAAAACTGTGAGCTACCTGGGCCATCCACTAAACACTACTTCACAATTTATGGAGTCACGCCCTTGTGCTGGGACAGCGATGAAGCATAAATGTATATTTTAGGTTTAAACTAATATTGTATTTACTTTACATGGCAAACTTAAATGTACCTTGAATAGATTTTAGAATCCCTCCTCCTTTATAATTACCAGTATTTTAATTTATAAAACTATTGAATATTAATTTATTATGATTATTGAGTTTTAGCTTACAATAGTAAAGATGAATTAGGTAGGCCTAATTGTTTATAAAAGTGCACATGCATTCACATGCAAACAGGGAATATTTTTGTTTAAACCTTTGTACTTGAGAAGATAATCTTTGAAAGGATTAGATCCCCAACCTATTCATTGTAAAGTAGCCCCATGGCTTCTTTGGTGCTGACTGACAGCTTACAGCTGACTTCTGACGGTCAACATTTAGGTATAGACCTAAATTTTGACTATCAAAAGTGACAGCTGCTAAACACATGTTTTTTCATATCATATGGTTCGGAGTAGGGATACATAATTTGGTCTGGTAACTTTTCAAAGCTGTCAGTCAGCACCAAAGAAGCCGTGGGGCTACTGTAGGTGACAGTGTACTGTGTATATTAAAAGTGGCATTAATATGTTAATAAACAGAATAATACACAATTTTTGACAGCCCAAACTTCAAATTGATTGCCATAGCGTGTATAAAGTTTGTATAATTTGCTAAGTTTGAATGTAAAAGTTGTTCATCTGTTTTGAGTGGGTGAGATCTGGCAACTGCGCGCTCTATTAGACCTGTAATGCAGAGTAAGAGTGAAACGGACTATAGATAAAATAGATTAGTTTCTTATTTAATAAAGATACAGCATTATTAATCATAAGTGAAATTATTAAAAGATTCAGCAATATCATATCATGGAGATCCTAAATATAAACTGTTAGCTATAAAAAATTGGCATTAGACATGATTGATTGAATAAAAGTATATGAATATACATAATGAATATCCCAGTAGGATTGAGGTTATCTCTAAACAAGCCAATAGAGATCTAGGCTTTCTACATATATATTCATTATTTATTTATATTGCTTTCACAAGGTTTATGGATGAACATGATGGCTTTCACTGAGTCGTTTTGTTCCGAAAACAGTCCTTCATAAAGTAAACAGTAGAGTATGTAAAGATGAATGATTTTAATATATTGAGAACTTTACTCAAAGCACAGTCCAGAAAACTTGAAGATTTTATTAATAAGGTTTTATTCTTTCTATTAGTGATACAATCTGCACAGGTAAGTGTATACTCTAGACTGGTTAGTGATATATATATATATATATATATTATATCACATCTAGCTTCCAACCCACTGATATTGATATGATGGGAAAGGTTCCTCGAAAGGATATGTAAGGTTGAAAGATGTAGCCAGCTAAGTAATCACCACTGAATCCACACGTTTAACAAGGAAACACTAGGAGGTAATGTGAGTGTTGTAGTTCTTCAAGTCCAAGAATAGAACGGAACCCATTATTCTGCCGCTTCTCTCAGTAAAAACATGATAGTTGATAGAAATTATTTCGCTTCTTATAGTCATTGATATGAAGGAAAGAATGTACAGCCAATCTTATATTGTCTTTGTTAAATTACAAACGTTCTTACCGATCAGGCTTAAGCCATTCTTAGACGAGTAAGAAATTTTCTTTAGCGCACTCATAGACGATATAGATATGACTGACATATTTTCCTGGGCCAAGTTTTGTTTTAATGGTTCTCTACGATTAACGTGATACTAAATATGCACAAGAACGTGGACTTTAATGAAATTCGCTAATAAACCAAAAAGTCTGGACGTGAAAGACATTGCTCCGGACAATATATCCATGGAATAGAAAGAAAGAACGAAAAGCAGTGCGCACATTCATTTTCTTCGTACAAGATCTCACCTCATATTCAAAGTACCATTCATCATCATCATCATCATTATCCTCTTCCTGGTAGATATTGAGTTGGGATACGGTTTTGTCAGTAGACCCCTTGCCTACAGATTATTAATCGTAAGGCTCATCTTTGTCAGGCTCGAGAAAGATATCAGGATTATCACTCTCTTTCAGTTTATAACTGATATCATCTCTGGATCATTATTTCATGAACTTTCGGGGATCACCCTCGTCCAATTTTGAAGTTCATATCCCGTGGTAAATACTGTCGCACCACTCGCTTTGACGTAACTTTCACTCTGCGATAATGCAATTCACCCTGCCATGAGTGATTTCGACCTCGTTATGTTCTTCCAACTTGAATCCTAACTTTTTGAAAATAGTGAGTGAATAATAGATACAAAACTATCTACAAACGTTTTATATCCTCCATGGAGAGTGGATAACTGGGGTGAATTTAGAACTTGGCTTCAGGAGAAGTAGTCCTTGTTGTGACAGATTTAACCTGCTGTAGACAGGCTGGGACCAACCTGATGAATTTCTCTCAAGGTATGCAGAAGAAGAAATACAACTTCTAAATATTCTAGATATTTTATTAGTACTGAGTCCTAGCACCCCATTCATTCATGGACTCTTTCATCAGAATTTACTGTTTGATTTACAATCGTATTTATGCTAATATGACTCTATTTTATAGAACCTGTAAGTTATTAATTGATCATTGTCATACAATATTCTATAATAATTCATTTATCATGCTGACATGGCATTTGAGCATTTATTATTTGAGGGCATTATTGATAAAATTGATTCATGTTGTCTCCATGTCATTTAATCATTATTCACGCGTCATTCTCAAACAGTATTTAATCAGGACTATACATAATACTTGATCATAGCCATGGTTGAAACATTATATGATTGTCACATTTGGGCATCGTATGATTGGGAAAGAGTCATACTTTGACATCATCAGATCTAACTTATAAACATTCACGGGAGGAGTTTACCTCTGAAAGGTCTTTTTTCTTACCAATATCCTACTATATAATAGATTTCTGGTAGGGAAAAAAGTCCTTTCCCAGGTAAACTCCTACCGTGAACGAACAATAGTGTATCAAGACAATATACCTTGACTGTTTACATCGTGACTCAGCATGTTGGGGCCGTATTACTTTGGTTTATTATACTATGACATCTACACCATATTGAAACTAGACTTTGTTGGATCTGTATTAGCCATCTATCTTTGATCGCCGTATGGTTCTACCTTATTATAAACATCAGTTGTAACATGCTTTATCATACATGTTATTCATGTTTTGAATGGCAGAATATTGATTGAATTAAGATGCCATCAAAAATTGCATAACATCTTCCATAATAAGCAGGCTGGTACGATCATTCCAGGGCTCGAGCTTGTGACTCATCGAAATGGGAATCAGGATGATTGACTCATCCTACTACTGGAAGTTAAATGATTTTATCTGGTTCTTCGCTTGGAGGAACAGTTATGCTGAACTTACGCAAGCTATGATTCAGTTTTCCAGTGACATAAGTTCCATTAGCGAAACTACATTTGGCACGGATCACGTTTACGTGTAGGATATTCAGAGTGTATGTTGAGAGGTGTGTTTTCCTCGAGATAATAACAACATGTTCGAAACCTAGCGGAGATGCGAACGTATCTGGCCGATTATTTAATTAACTTTAGTCCTTATCATAGTTTTTACTTCATGAAAACGGACTATACATTCTGAGTACAGGAGATGGAAACTATCCATATGGCTTATGATAACATATAATTAAAATATACTTTATATTCAACCTTAGGCTTTACTAACCACGATCGTATCAATCCCCTACCATGACCTCCAAACTTAGGGTGTGGCCCAGGGCTAACTCCCTCTAAGTACAATGCACTGGAATGAGACCCTCTCACTTCGGAAGGGGTATGGTCCAAACGGGTGTGGTATAGAGCAAAGTCAACATTCTATGGGATACTAGAGGCTCTTTCTTCAAGGTCTTCATGCCACGTCATTGTTCTCACGATTTGTGGGATGGGAAGCCCCGGGAAACTCCTTCCTCCCACACCAGAGCCTTGAAGTGTGAAGCCAGCTTTCTCTAAGGCCATGTCATCGTGCCCCTATTCTCGATCTGTGGTAGGGGGTGGAATCTCCCCAGCGTTAGGCGTGAATACAGTAACAAGAAACATTGATACTAAAATGGCCGTGTTTGGTGCGAGGCACCTTAAATTGGCATACAATCAAGACAACAATGGTTTGGTTGAATATTGAAAAACGAGTGCCTCCTAAAAGAAGAACATGCATTCTTTCTAGAACGAAAGTGTTTTAAACAGACAACTACCGTAATTCTAACCTTTATAATCAAATTAAGTTAAGGTTAAGCAACCATACACAGTTCTACTCCATCCCTACGGCTGTTAGTTTCAAATCTGATAAGCCTGGACAAATAATAAAATTGAACAATATCTAAGACTAGAAAGTTATTATTTAAGGAGTTACAGTGATAGTTTTTAACTGTGCTAGCTAGCATTGGTTAACTTCGATAAGAGCAATATGATACACAAGAAATGTTCAAAGTGCTGGAACTTTTGATTAACAAATCGTAAAGAGAGAGAGAGATATATCAGTAATCTAGGCTATTAGGAAACTATGGTGGGCCTATTCCTAATTAGTACTGCCTGATGATCCAATAGTATAATCAACACTCACAATAGTCTGAATACAGATTAAAACAATATAAAACTTCTAAACATTAACGAGCCAAGCGGTGTCCGAAGGAAACTGGACAAATATAAACAACACTAAGTGGGCCACCCCTCTGGGATAGAAACATACCCACGAAGTGACCACCGTACTAAGGTACAACCATTTTGGAAAACTAAACACTGAAAACAGTCAAAGATCCAATTAGGTCATACAGTAACGCCATGGATTAACATAATCTCTCCTTTTTAGCCAATTTATAGATTAGAGTCATGTCACACAGAACAGGGCATCAGACTGTCCCCCAAACATTTACGACATGTCATAAGGACATAGTTAAACAATAAACAAGAGTGGTCATAAGGGCTACACCCTGTTTAGAAAAAACAAACTCAGACATAGAGTATTAAATTTAGGGCTAGTCACACTTACATAGTTAAACAATTGTGAACATAAGGACTACACTCTGTTTAGATTAAACATACTTTACCAATAGAGTATACTAACTCACTAAACCTACATTGAAATTTCTCAAAAAGGTACAAGCAGTGGCATGCCATCAATGGACTAGCAGGACTAGGCTAGTCCCCAGACATTTTTAGTTTATTTATTATGAGTTAAATTTTAACGGGAAATAAAAGCATAAAATATATCTGAGTCTCAATTTGCGTCACAATACTCAACGATATTCTAGCTATTTGTGCGCTGCCCCCAAACACGCTTCCCTCTCTACAATGACAACACACTAACATCAGAAGCGCTGTCACAATACTCAATGATATTCCCACTGCTTGCGCGTACCCCTTCCCCTCTCCCAACTAACATCGGAAGCGCTCGAGTCTTATCGGCTCTTACCGGGGAGAGGACTAGTTGAAGCCAGTCTAGTCCGTCTCTATAATAAGATATATGCTAAAACTTGGCGTTCTGTCACAGGTAAATGTAATTTTGGTTTACTTATTATTAGTGGTAGTGTTGTGGTTGTTAAGCTTATGTAATTGTTCCCATTGATGAAAGATATCTTGTGAAGTGTTAAAGTGTTCGATCGTCAATTTAGTTTGACAGTGTTTGAAAGTGAAAGTTTGAAAACTGTTCCCTCACAACAAAGCTTGGGGAAGGGACCTGAGACAAGTATCAAAGTTAGTGAAGGTAGTTCAGTGGGACGTAGCGGTGCCGATAGCCTTTCTCAATGCTGTGCTCTCGACCGATTATTCTCAGTTTCGTTTGGAGCCCTCACTTTTGAAGAAAGGCAGCAAGTAACAATGAAAGGTAGGCCAACTCCAGACATTTCTGCTAAAACAAAAATGAAAGACTATACACGTCATAATGAAAGGTTTCTTCAAACCTAGTCCTCTTTGAGAAAAGTCACTGCACGCCCCTGGGCACAAGTATATAAAAATACTAAATATATAATCATGAAAGATATTACATTAACTGCTGCGATGTGGTGAGACCAAGGCAACAACCATCTTGACCACAACTTGTAGGTTTACGTTGAACTGAAGCCTCATGGATGCCCGTGGGACGAGTTGTTGGAATTGAATACAAAAACTTGTATGAAAGGCGCTACATTATATACTAAATGAATCTGACGTCTGAGAAGTGGAGGGGAAGGAAGAGTTTGCTAGAACATATTAGAATAGCCTAGAACAAACTTCAGTTGGCCACCGTGCAAGGCAGCACCCAACAGACGGTCAGTATCGATATGTCGTTCCAGTTGACCAGGTATAGCTGTCGAGTCTGCTTATTCTCTCTTTGGTCGTCTAATCTGGCAGTATTCAAGAACAAAATTACACAGTGAGTTAATAAACTGCAATCTGTTTTTAGTTTCTTTTATTTGTATGCATGGCAATTTACATTTTCTTCGTATTTACGGGCTAAATCCAGTAAGACTAAGGCCACTAAAACTCGAACAACAAACGCTCATCAAAGTTTTCACTCTAAATTGAACCATTCTTTCTATACAGGACACCCAAACATCTATATCCTTGTTGACAAACGTGCAGCTTGAGGTAAAGTCAGAAACATACATCAGTGTAGGAGTAAAGCGACTAAGAAGTCATAACATGTTGGACAAAAAGTGGTATTAATCAGTGAGAAAATGATAAAGTTAGAGTATAAAGAAATACCAAAGTTCGACTTCACTAAAGCACTGTGCTTCAAATTTTTGCCAAGAACCTATCCTTTATTTTGACAGGAGTAAAGATAACCTAGCAGTAAAAAAAAGAAGGATGACTCAGCCAACCTCATTCTCTTTCAAACCGAACGGACTCAACTCATACGCATCGTAAACCATGATTTAGGTGTCCAAACTATGGATGCGAAAAAAGTATCGGTACTTTATTAATATCGATATTTTCTTTCGATACTGGTATTTTATTGCTCGATACTTTTTTCTGATACTTTTACTGATATTAGTACTCACACTCCGGTATCGGATCAGTATCGAAAGAAACAACTGTTTTATTATCTTCTCTCATGCTGGGACTAAACGTTTACTAGGGTGAACTGTGGAGGAAGAACAAATGACCATATTTTTCAATTATCAGTCAATTTATGAATTACAAGCAAGAAGCAACTTTAGCATTCAATCGCTTTCACCTTATCATAATTTAAAGCTGTGCTTTCATCTTTGTTTATTAATACATCCTGACGCCTGACTGAGTGATGGGGTGAAGGGTCTACTACTCATTACTTTATCAATGAGCAAGGTCATCACAAACTAAACAAAATAAGCTTTTGTAGAACTCAATAAACTTCGTCAAATAAAAGATGCCCTAAGCAGACAAGTTAATGTGTGTTGTTTAGGTAGATTAAGAGGTGCAGGCATCCATTCTTCTATTGTTTGTCAATAGTTAACAATAATCTATATCGCTAGAGTATAATATAAAGGTTGAAGTGGTTAAAAAATGGCACCATCCAGAAGTGAATTATGGAAGTTAAAAAAAAAAGTTCGATGGAAAAAAACCATATTGTAAAATTTGTCTTAGATTATTAAAAACCATGATAATTTTCAATGTTTAAATAAATATAAAAATATAATTTTGATGCAAAACTTGATAATATTATTAATAGATAGGACAAAATGTTTTTCCAGATTAAAATTTCGGTACCGATACTTACTGTTATCGATACTTTTATTTTGATACTAATAAAATATCGATATTTATCTTCCGATACTTTTAATGAGTACAGTAACGATACTTTTCTTTCGATATTATATCCCTAGTTAAGACCCAACACAGCAGCACCAAACCAAGCGACCTCTAACAGCATAAAACCATAAATAGGATTATGTTAATCAATTTTGATTTTAAAAATAAATTCGTAACTGTAGTTAAAGTTATTTCCTTACTGATAAATAATTAGAAGCTTTAAACAATCTTTCAACACTTAAAAAATTTGAAATGGGATCCTAGGACCTTTGTGCCCTAGGCTACCACCTAGGTTCACCTAAATCCATTAATTACTATAACTTTGTCAGTAACCACAATTACACAATAAAGTGACATGATTATAAAATCAATATTAAACAGCAAGAAAGGCAATAAGGGAAAAAGTTTTGGTGTAACTAAATATTGGCAGCAAGTACAAGGTACAGCCGGATATTTTTACTTTATCGCTATCTTACAGGTAGATAAAGTATTTTGATCGTAAAAAAAATAGAGCTCGAGGTTTTGATGAAAGTCGACGTTTCATGACCCCCCGAATCCGAAAGTGGCTTTTGCATTTCCGTATGTCTGTCTGTACCTCAAAGTAGAGCCTAAACAATTTTACCGATCGGGCTAAAACTTGGTATCTAAGGTTTACATGGGGTTGCCCCGAGGTGTTTTTTGAATTGGATATCTAACCCTAAAATTAAGGGTAGTTTACTGAAAGTCGAAAAGAGAAAAAAATCGATTTTATCAAAAAATTGGCTCTAACTATTTTGATTAAATTTTATTTATAAACATTGATCAATATTACAAACAAAATGGCTATTCTAATTTTTCTTCAAAATGATAAACAAAATGGCTATTTTATTTCGCCTATGAAAATGACTTTTAGGGTACTTTACGGAAGCGGACATTTCCATATCTCTGCAACTATTTGAGATAATAATTAACTTATCATTAAAAAATGGTAGCACTATTAAATATAGACTTTTAGTTGAAATATATTTTTATAAAATAATAGTTTCTTAAATATTGGCAAATATATTAATATGATTTTGGGAGTTTAAGCTATACAGAGCTACTAATTATATTTTAAAGCAATAATTATCTTTTGCCATAGAGTAAGTAGTAGTGGGGGGGACCACCTGTCACTGGCTCTGATAGGGGGAAATTGATCACGTGACCATGCCTCCTGCTCTCTGATTGGCTATTGGTTTTCCCGCTCCTCCTAGGCCCCTCCCCTCTGGCCCTCCTAAGCCCCTCCCCCTCTCCCCCCTACCACCTCCCAGGACTACCAACTCTGACATGTTTATTCTTGCTGATTAATTATTAATTATTGTTAATTAATTAATTGGTAGGATAGAGGTGTTGGAGTTTTTATTCATCGCTTAGA
>CABFOW010008121.1:9472-19553 GCA_902141385.1 Timema californicum | reverse complement strand
GTGATCCATCTGTTCTTGTTGGCGCGGAAGGATACTTTGGTTGGTTGTGAAGCCACGCCACGCCTTTCACCCTCCCGCCCACCATCCCACAAAATAGGTTTTAGACTTGCACTCGACTGGGCCTAATAGATTGCACCTCAGGCCGGAGAGATATTTAGTAATTCTATCAGCTTTTAATAAAGGCCTACAAAAACACTTGATAAACAATTATTTTCAATACTGTTATATAAATTGTATTTTTGGTTGGTATAATCTTTCAAATTTACTGACAAAAGTAGGCTTATTAATTTCCAAAAAAGTGTGTTATGAAATATGCACACACACACACACTTTCATAAAAAAAACCTAACACTATAAAAATATATCTATACATATTTTCACTATTCAAACAACTAAAGTATGATAAAATACAATCAATATCTTTTTATTACATATTTATATTTTAATCATTAGCTACAAAGGATTTCCAGGATAATGTGAAGGCCGTATTTGGCCCATCAGAGGTAAGCCAGGCTAGACGAATCTTGACGTCTTGTCCGTGGGGCCACCGATACGGGTTGAATATTTTTTATTTATTTTTTTATCATGCAACACGTACTACTACACATTCGGATTGTACCCTATCTTGTTAAGGAGGAGGAAGTTTGAATTTCAAAGTAGGTAAGTGTAGCCGCATTTGCGTGGAGAGAGAGTGTGAAAACTATTTAGGGGTACACAATCTTATTACACCCGACCGAGATTCGAACCTCAATATCCCCATCATCGGCAGTTCAATATATTGCCAGTGTGACGCGTTAACCCATTCGGCCACCGAAGCGGGTACTTTATTTATTTATTAGTAATTGTATAGCGACAGTAGTTTTCCTTCGAGTAACACGTGTCGAACTGTTGTTTGTTATCTACAGTAGCTCCGTGGCTTCTTTGGTGCTGACTGACAGCTCACAGCTGACTTCTGACGGTCAACATTTAGGTATATACCTAAATGTTGATTGTCAGAAATGCCAGCTGCTAAACACATGTTTTTGCAGATCATATGGATCAGCGTAGGGATACATAATTTGATCTGGTAACTTTTCAAAGTCATCAGCTGTCAGCTGTGAGTCAGCACCAAAGAAGCCATGGGGCTACTGTAGGTATGGATGAGAACGGGAGAAAAGTTCAGTTTTTATAGTAAAACTTTTTTTTTTTTGCCAAAATAAATCAACTATTGCCATAGTACAAATATGGAGTTTAATTTTCTTCACACGGTGCTATCAACAGTTGTTGAATATCTGTCGAGGTTGTCCTGGAATTTAACAATTTTGTCTCTTCATTTAAAAAGTTTCTCATCTAATCCCGCTTTGCTCTTGACAGATATTCAAAAACTGTTGAGGTCACCAGGTCAAGAAAATTAAATTCTATGTTTCTATTGGAGCAATATTTCACTTCTTTTGGCCAAAAAATGTTCCAACATTAATCAGTGTATACCTAAGCTACGCGCTCTAAGTGGGGGTGGGAGGGTTTGGGGGGTAGGAGGGAAGAAAAGCTTTTAAGTTTGTGAAACGAAGATGTCCTAACCAAACACACGTGTTCCAAGAGATGTGTGTGACAAGCGACTACTATGCGCAAAGGTCAACACCGCCTTTTGACAACTGGAATATCAAGTTATGTGACCGAGTGACACGGGGGATTAGACGAGCGGTGAGCGCGTCTGACTTTGACCGGGGAAGGATTTTATCACTACGAAATTTTCCACGCTCTTTACCATGGCTGAGCTACTTTGAAATGATCTATTAATTCATATGTTATTCTATGTTCATATTTAGCTATATTATATAATCTATATTTACAAAATATACATATTTTTTTAATTTTATAAAACTTTATAACTTCCCCCGTAAATTATTTCAATTAATTACTGGAGTTAGATTAGAACCTGCTATCTGATAATAATTCAGAAAAGAAAAGTCCCAAATCGGTGGACACGTGGACTAAAAGTCAGGCTCATATAGTCAGTTTTGTCGGTGAGGAAGAGGTTGGGGTTCACTTCACGGCTGGGTGTATGTTTTTTTCATCCAAGTGGTTTCCCACTCTCCATCCAAAGTGAATGAGGGTTCGTTTCCTTCTAAATTGTATCTACCTCACTAACGTGATTAGTTACAGACGAGGGGGAGGGGTGGGGGGACAGCAAGGAAAACAAAAGTCTGCAGGTTTCATTCGAGGAATCGGGGCTTTGAATCCCGGTTGGGTGCGTTTTAGATGTTTTCCAGTCCTCTATCCCTGTGAATTATGTTATAATCCACCCTCCTCGTCGTTTGAGCATAGAACTATAGTCAATGTGTTGTGTGTATATATATATATATATCTGTGTGTGTGTGTGTGTGTGTGTGTGAACATGGAATACCAGTCAAAGACGCGACACAACACAAATGGTTACTCATGTTCCACCAAACGTTACCGGGAATTATTCTCTCGGCGGTTGTAAAATTGACAACAATCATTTCTCCTCATGCCACACACANACACACACTCGACGTGATCGTCCGCTGATCAAGACACGTTCACGTTCGCGTTCACGGAATTCTAACGCTTGGATGAGTGGCCTCTTATTTCTTGACAACACGGCAACATTACTTAAATATTCTCGTTGTATGGTAATTTATTCCGATTACATTAAATATAGTTTTAAAATGACATTTAAATACAGAAATCCATTCTGGTACCTTAAACTTATATTTATCACCCAATTCAGTGGTCAGATAGTTTAACGCGTCAGTCTCACCACAGATGGGACTGATGATGAAGGGGAGATCGGTTTTCGAGTCCCAGTCAGGTGTACTGAGGGTGGCTTATCGTAATTTGTTTTTTCATCCTAGCTCAAAAAAACTGTGGATACACTTCCTCTAAATTCAACCTTACTCATCCCTAGCACATTGGTGTGATTAGTATACATGTGCGTGTAAACAAAACGGGTAGTAACACGCGGCGTCGACGTCGGTGGTCTAGGGGTAAAGTGCTGGCTTCGGGACTCAACGTCCGTGGGTTCAAACCCAGCCGGGGTCGACGTGTTTTCCTTAAGCGATCAAATCTGTAGCACAATTTCCTTCGGAGGGGAAGTAAAGCCGTCGGTCTCATGTCGATTGTGGCAGAACACTGGAAGGTATGTGAAAATACCTTTCCCGAAAAAAATTGGCAGGCCATTTCGCTCTCGCTCATGGAAATTCCCGTGTGCTGATAAGATTAGTCGCTTCAGAAAGTTCACGTTAAATATATCAGATTAAAAAAAAAGACGCAGGGGATTTGGTTACTATTATTTCTTGATTTACAAATATTTACCAATTTTTATTGTGTTTTTGTTTGAGTGAATTATTGTTAGTTTTAAGGCTTACAAAGAACTATATCTATCTATCTATCTATCTATCAATCTATATTATAATGTGTATTACTAAATTTGGAAGGAAGGGTGTGCATCCAAAGTAGTCGTCTGGTAACACATCGAAAAAGGTCACTCCTTGCCATCTCTTTGCAATATATTAGTTGCTGTTTGCGAGAGTGAGTCGTCAGAAAGTAGGAAACAACCTCTTAATGCTCGTTCGGCGTCTGATCGATCGTTAAATCTCACCAAGATCCCGTCGGGTGGAAGTTTCTCTAACGACATCGTTGCTCTGGGGATTAATGAGCGCCTCCGGGTGTTTGCGAGCGAAGGAACATCGAAAGTGCACGGAGATACGGAGCAGAAGGCCCAACGGGGGGCAAAAACAACCACTGCATAGCGCGGCAACCTGACAAACACGGCCTCTAGTTGTCGACATCCTCTGGCTACCTGGTTCGATTCTTGGCGGTACCTTAGGGTTTTATTCACCCCAGAAAGGTGAGCTGTACCTATGGTCCCTCATGGTTTGGTTGATTGAGCCTAAGCCAGGTTTAAGAACTCCCCTGGCTCTACACCTTCATAATCACTATCATGACGTCATATAAGTGCGGCTATGACGTGTAGACAGTCTCCAAGGTGCACCCTGGGCAACTCTTTGTTCCCACAAATACATCTCTCACGGACAAAAATATATACCATAAGCCAAAAAGAAAAAAAAAAGAAAAACATGTTTATATATTAATGAGGCTGATATGTTAGGGATGAGAAGGTTTGAATTTAAACTATGTGTACCCACATCCACGTGGATGAAGAGTGTAAAACTCTCAGTAAACCCTACCGGGACATCGAACCCTGATATTCCAGTCATAGGCATTCCAATCTATTGTGAAAATGATGCCTAAGAACATTCGACCACCAAAGTGGGAGGTGACTCTTGTGGACGTGCCTAGAGTGTCTTGGTGACATGTTGTCTGCTTTATTATTATTAGCACCGCATCTTACTACCCGTTCGGGTTATACGCACTTATACTAATTTGTAATGGTAGGGTGATTGTGAGATGAAATTGGAGGACCTACAGTTTAACGTGGGATCTGAACCACGGTGGAGGCCTGGCATTCCCCACATTCACAAGTTGTGATTAATACAAGTCTTGTCAGAGGTGAAGGAAGGGTTTTGCCATCAGATACATCTGTGCCGGGACCGAGGATTGAACCCCGGACCCCCAGTGCAGAAGTCCGACACCTTACTCCTAGACCACCAGGTCACCAGTGTCACCTGCCTTAGCTCTCGTCGTGTTCATCAGACGATGATATACGACCGGGGCTCGTTTGAATATTCTATTCACTCAGTTTGTCAGGAAATCCTTCATTTGACACACATGCACCGCGGGAAAAAGTACGCGTAGGCGCAGCTGAAAGAAACATTAAACGGGACACACGCATGCGTGTAGAAAGCTATTGAACAAATAATAAATGGTGCGTCGGTAAAAAAAAAATAATATACGTTTTGTTTTCTTCGCAAAAAAGGTCTCGACGGGTCATTCATTCTATGCGCTTACCTCTCATTATTATTTTTTTAGGTTTACCTTTTACGGTGATAGGTCCCTTTAATCATTATGTTTCACGGATATTTGGTTTTATTGTCGTTAAGTAGTGAAATGATAGACACCGTTAAGTTGTTACTATCCTATTCACAGGCACCTCACGACAAGTAACACACCTGGAGATAATCGTTCTCACGGGGAACACCGGGAATAAGAGATGTGTGGAGATAATTCAAAGCTCTTCAAATCACTTGTGGTCATTCGACAATTTATAATTAATAATAATAATACTATATTTAGCACCGCGTCTTACTACCCGTTCGGGTTATACGCTTTAAGTACTAATTACTCTAATGGATTAGGAATTGGGAAGGTTGAATTAGAGGAAGTGAACCCGCATTTGCGTGGAGGGAGAGTTGTAAACCATTTAGGAAAAACCACCCCCAGTTCACCCAACCGAGATTCGAACCTCGATCTCCCCGTCCTCATTAGTCGAGCTCAACACGACAAGCGCGTTAGCCAACTACGCCACCGAGGTGGGTAATTTATAATTAATAAGGTTTTTGAATTTATAAAATTTTGCCAGGAATTTATTTTAAAAAAGGTGGACCCACTTTGGGGGGGGGGGGGGCACATAGACTAAGGCATCACTCTCGTATTAAACTAGACTACTGATGACAGGGCGATGGGAGTTTGAATCCCGGTTAGATGTTTTGAGGGTGGTATTTCTTAAATGGTTTCCTACTCTCCCTTTATTCAAATTTAAATACACATCCTCTAAATTCAACCTTACTCGTCCCTAGCGCATTGGCGTAATTGGGTAGTAAGACGCGGTGCTAATAATAATAATAATCTATAATGTAATAAAAGTGACCTGACCCAAAAATTGCCCCGTTCACCAGTTATAAACGCACATACAATATTATTTTAAATTTTAATATGTGAATTTTTTTAAAACTTTTTAATGTTTTCGTGGACCCCTTAATTTTACCTCACGGAACCTCATTTGGGAAAAATTGCGATATTATTTTCACGCAGCTCTTTGAAAACAGGAATTGAGATTGTTATGTTCTTTGGTGGACAGAGAGGGTCCTCTCTTCTCAGTGTTTCTGTAACAATGTATATTATTTTGTTTCACAAAAATCTAACGAATTATTCGTAAATGTGTCTATTTTAAGATAATAGAGAGAGAAGGTATTTATAATGTAGAATTATTGTCTGATATCGTCTTTTATAGAAACAATGGCCTATAGCTGGTGTGGGGTGACCTGGCGGTCTAGGGGGTAAGGTGTCGGACTTCTATGTTGGCGGCCGGGGTTCGATCCTCGGTCCCGGCAAAGATTTATCTGATTACCAAACCCTTCCTTCACCTCTGACAAGACATCTTGTGAATGTGGGGAATGCCAGGCCTCCACCGTGGTTCGGATTCCACGTTAAACTGTAGGTCCTCCATTTCATCTCACAACCAACCTACCATAACACATTAGTGTAAGTGCGTATAACCCGAACGGGTAGTAAGACGCGGTGCTAATAGTAATAATAATAATAATAATAATAATAATAATATAGCTGGTGTGCAATCCTAGAAACCAGCCAGGCCGCATTCATGCTAACCATTCCGTCAAACACAAGTCAAGAGGCGTCGACCGAACGTTCCTGGATGAAATACGAGCTGTGAAGCGCGATCTCTACATCAAGTGGGAAACTTAGCAAATACTCGAACACACCCTCATGTAGTTTTCACTTTTTTTTTCTTCTTTCAGACGACATAACTTCCTTAAGCTTCTTCGTAATCTTCCCCATTTTCTCTCTCTCTCTCTCTCAGCTTGGTGAAAACGAATCCAAGAACTCACTATCATTTGCATACCTAGACTTTGTTGGTTGACACGTGTTTGTTTAGAAGTTGCTGTAAAATTTAAGGTGCGAGTGTAAGGAAAGCAAGAAAATTTAAGTGTTTTTTTTGCAGTTTTTATAGCAAAACTTTTTTTGGGCTAAAACCAATAAAATATTTCTTCTGTAGATCATAGAGTTTAATTTTATTCACATGGTGATATCAACATTTGTTGAATATCTGTCATGATTATGGCGGCATTAGATGAGAAACTTTATAAATGAAGAGAAAAAGTTGTCATTGAATTCCAGGACACCCTTGACAGATATTCAACAACTGTTGATATCACCATGGGAAGAAAATTAAGCTCTATGTTTCTACTAGAGCAATATTTTATTGATTTTTTCGGAAAAAGTTGTTTTCTATAAAAATTTCAAAAATACTGACCTATAATCATGTTCTATGTACTTCCACCTTGAAACTATCGGATGGCTTATATTTCACAAAATACAAATGCTCGTACCCTTGGATAGGTTGTTAGAATGGTGGATCACAGGTATAGAAGCCTCAGGTTCAAATCATGGCGATGATCATATAGGTATTTATTATTTTATTATACTGGGTGATTTTTGCTATCAAATAATCATTAAATACTAGTTTAAGACAGTTTGTAAGTATTTTTTTGATATAATTTGTATGTGTATAGGTATTCTACAAAAAAACACAGCACTACAAAATTAAATCAAACAAATTCTCGTACTTGTTATCAGTTTTGTTGGAAAACATTTTTCCAAGTCCCATTTTTATAATTTTTCCAAGGGTGACCTGGCGGTCTAGGGGTAAGGTGTCGGACTTCTGCGCTGACGGCCGGGGCTCAATCCTCGGTCCCGGCACAGATTCATCTGATTACCAAACCCTTCCTTCACCTCTGACAAGACATCTTGTGAATGTGGGAAATGCCAGGCCTCCACCGTGGTTCGGATCCCACGTTAAACTGTAGGTCCTCCATTTCATCTCACAATCACCCTACCATTACACATTAGCGTAAGTGCGTATAACCCGAACGGGTAGTAAGACGAGGTGCTAATAATAATAATAATAATAATAATAATAATAATAATAATAATATAATTTTTCCAAACTCTCAAGAGAGTATAATCCAATTTTTATAGGAAAAACCTTTTAAAATATATGAACTATTTTGCTGTCAACATTTATAACATTTTACTATAGTATTAGTCTTATATTATAGGTATTGATAATACCTATCAAAAGTGACATCTGCATATCACGTGACTTGACGTATGAATGAATACATGATAGTAGATATATTAACTTTTCCAGCAGTCGGATAAGGAAGGTATTGACTATGGACCTCGGAGCGTTGAAAGGCATCCTTGCAACCTTACGTTGAAAAGTGTGGAGGTATCCAAACCTCCATCTTCTCTACATCGTAACGTCTCTTCTCGCCATTGTTCCGCGTCCCATTAACACCTCATTTACACATGAATAACATTAACGATCGCACTATTAAACACGGAGGCTGTCAACACGACAAAACAATGGCGATATGAAAGTTTGGTGTCTTCCCGCATCCGAAATGGACCAATGATTGCAGAGCGTAGCGGTTCGAAGATATGAAAACGTCTCGTTTAGAATGTCTCGAGTTTCCAAACATAATATTAAAAAATAATGTCGACGTCGATAAATTTACCTTCATTGATGGCCATGAAAACATATTTGTGACATTAAGATAGGAGATTGCGAGCTAAGGACAGTATTTTTCGTAGCTTTTGTAGTAATAATATAGTTTAGTGTTTTTTAACACGGTGATATCAACACTTATTGAATATTGGTCAAGGTTGTCTAGAAATTTGATGAGTTTTTTCCATAATTATTATTTCTCGTCATTTGCTAATCTTCGTTTGACAAACATTCAACAACTGTTGATATCACCATGTGGAGAAATTTAAACTCTATGATTATACTGGAGAAATATTTGTTTAAGGTTATGCCGAAAAAAATTGTTAGCTATTGAAATTGCAAAAACGTTGCTTTTATCGCATTTCCTGCCATCCCACCTTTACCTGAACATAAAACCCGCTGACGAAACCAAATTAAAAATGTATTATTTATATACGAGTATCTTTAATAGATATCAGCACCCAAATGACTTTTATTCCGCGATACAGATTCTGAAACGACACGCTATTCGTTTGTCATTTAGTTTCCAACTACCGTAACCCAACTTTAAGATCTAATTGAATACACACCTATCTGCGCCCGTCTACTTAAACTCTGTACTTGCTACGTTCATTGAGCAGTTGACACCAACAACGTTATATTTAATGGAATACTGATCATTGAAGCAAAGCCCAACCAAGGTCTTACACCTCCAGGATCTCCCCTTGTTAACTTCCGCCAAATGACATCTCCAGACGATTAACTACACTTCATCCCGGACCTGCAAGAAATATTTCTGTACCAATATATTATTTACTTACTCTATGGTCTTAAGATCTAAAAAGGTTCATTGCTGCATTTACAAAAGTACACCACCTATCCCTAACTTGAGCTAGTTCTATCCAGTCAACCTCATTACTACCCTATCTCTATCTTGAGCTAGTTCTATCCAGTCCATCTCATTACACCCTATCCCTATCTTGAGCTAGTTATATCCAGTCCCCCTCATTATATCCTATCCTTATCAAGAGCTAATGTTATCCAGTCAACCTCATTACACCCTATCCCTATTCTGAACTAGCTATATCCAGTCCACGTCATTACAACTTATCTCTATCAGGTATATTCTAATGCTATCCTCCCATCCGCGTTTAGGTATTTCCGATGGTTTCTTCCCAAACATATGAATATGGTTCGGAGGCTCTCACCCAGTCCTCCACGTCTCTAGAAACATGTTTAGTTTTATTTGTATGTGCTTACTTTTAATTGTTTTCTTTTTCAGGTTAGGTATCTGGGTCTACAGCCAAAACAGTTTGATAGGTTTATTTAAAACTTAATGTTTAGATTTTACACCGACACATCTCGAGGCTAGCTGGGTTGCTTTTTTCTAAAAATTCCTAAACATTTTTGAAAATTCATATTTTTTCCAAAATAACTTTAACAATTTTGTTTGAAATCATTTATCTGAGTATTTTTCTTATGATAAATATGAATATTTGTTCCTTTTGCTGATAAAAACCATTTGCGGATAGCTCTGTTGTAAATCGTTTGTAAAGATTTTGTTCCAAAGTTTAATGGACATTATTAGAAAGTATATGATTTTGTCGTACATTTTATCCACGGGGATCGAGATGTTATTAAATACATGTGTGTAGTACACACACACACACA
>CABFOW010008118.1:0-19580 GCA_902141385.1 Timema californicum | reverse complement strand
AAAAAAAAATATATATATATATATATATACAGGTCTTGTGCAAAACGAGCCTTCACATAAATCGATAATACATTTTCAGCCCTGAGGTTATAGTAGTTTCTTTAACCCGACTTTTAGAGAAAATGTACTCGCATTTTCGTGGAGGGAAATTGGAAACCCATTTGGGGGGGGGGCCTCAGTACACCCCACCGAGATTTGAACCTTTATCTCCCCGTCATAGGCAGTTTAGTCTAATTTTAGAGTAGCTCCTTAGACAATGCGGCCACCGAAACGGGTATTTACGCTCTTGTCTTCAAATAAACACTGCCCTACTGTGGTTCCAAGTTTATTTGTTGAATTAGTAGACAAATCAAAGAGTTTATCGCTTTTATACTAGATATTTTTTTCCCATTAGGGTGTCTTAGGTTAAGTTGGTGTGTAAGTATTGAATTAATATCGGGCTTAAATCAATTGAAAAATGTCGGTTTTAGATCAAATATTTTGTTAATTGTTATAATGTTAATTTCTTTCAGAGGTTCGTTGCTATTTTCCCCTTTTTCGTGCCGGTTGTGTGAAACGTAACAATTTAAAAAAATCACAACGCCAATGTGTTGGACATTAGCTATTTAAATATGTTTGCAGGCCTATATATAGTCCTCCACCTTAGCTCACTCGGTAGCACGTATGTCTACTGAACTAAGAGTCCCAGGTTTGAATCCCATCACGTCCCCAAAAATGTACTATTGGTCAAATTTGTTACTTCCATTTTTACGATTTAAAGACTGGGTATAATGTTTGTTCTATAATTAAGTTGGTTTGTAGTCTGTGTGCTGATACGAGTATATTCAGTCGGTTCATAAAGTGCACTTTAAATACCCCAGATAAATTATATATAAGTATATAATCCCACGAGACAAAATGAAAGAGAACGTTAATTACACCAGTATTCGCCTGGAGAAAGGATGGTGAACACCACTGTGGCTGTGAGAGTAGTGTGTGGAATATTCCCAACGCACACAATTTTGAATATAACCGGGTCTCTCAAGCCATAGTCAAGCACACTATTGCACACCCAACTTTGCTGATACTCCGTCTCTCGAATTACTACGATCCAATAGCTGTTTTCTCGATATTCCTGTTTTTATGTACGTTTATTTACTCGTAAATAATGTTATTTGCCATTCCCACCCCTCCACCACCACCAACATCTAATTGATAGACGTAAACAACTTTGTTAATTTGTTTAATAATTTTATTTTACGTAATGGCTTATTTGTGTACGCCACGATTCAGTTCGTGAATTATTGTCCGTTTTATTTCCGTCCACGGTGATACTGACTGAATATCACCTAATGTTGTTTGAATATGATAATAATGAACGTTTTAAAGATTTTTTTGGAAAACCTAGCTTTTTTCAAGCATTTATAATTTTCTCAAACATCATCAGAACTTTCATATTGTTTACACTACATTTCAGCCATGAATCACATCACGAATACCACTAGCGCTAAGGAATCGTTGAGCGTTCGTATTAGCAACTAATCGTCTGACCGAAGACGATCGAAAATCTTACGGAATACAAGTAATGACAAAACCACAGAGAGGCTAATGGGAAAAAAGAGGTGTTTTTTTTAGACCATCGCAAACTTCGAATTAGACGCGATGAAAATTAGTAAGATTTTAACTCCCTATTACATATTATTTTATTTTCACTTTTATTATTAAATTTAATTCCTGTTTTATTTATCCAAAGCTCATGGCGAACCTTTTTGACCGATGTTATGGTTCATTGGTGTTCTCTTTGGACTGTAAAGAAGATAACACTTTTGAATTGTTCTAAAAGAAAGACTTGAAAAAAATATTTTAAGAGTTTTTGTTTTTCTTTTGGCTTCTAAAAGGTGTTGTGCAAAACCTTTGATATTTTCCGTAGAATTTAATTTAAAGGGACAACACACTAAAGATATATTTTTATCTTTTTTAGTTTCTACCGACTGACTATCTATATATATATATAAATTTCATTCCAGTATTTATATTCATGTCGCCGCAAATTCCCTCACCAATATATTCTCGATATATCTTTGGCATACTAATGGTTCATTTCTTGATTTATATCACATATGTTAATCCCATTGTTTAGCATGCGTTGTTTTAAAAGGTTCCGTTACAATAACACGTGTCTACGTATTGGTAATTACCCTTAAAATTCACGCTCACGCAAATATAATTGGACATATTTGTCGGCACTAACTTATTTTATATAATTTTGTGTACAAAACTTAAACTTTAAAAAAAAAGCAATAATATTTGTTTATTCATACATTTTCATGGTTTTCAATCAAATCGAGCTGAAACTATGGCAAGCCTTAAGCAAATTTTGGGGATATATTGTTAAGTACTCAAAATCAATAAATATATCTTAACTTTTAAATAACAAAAATGAACGGAATCGTCAATTTATTTGAAATATTAATCACCCTTTCAACTAATCATAAAGAAAATTGAAATCAACCACACATTATTTTGATTGTTTTTTTTATCTTACCTTTTCTAACATTATATCAGACTCCTACTTACAAACTAACTCAATTCTTGAGTATTAAATAACACACAGTCCCCCGCCCATTAATTCGTCACCCTTTAAGGGAAAAGAAACCCATATTTCACCAATGATATGTTTTTTGGACACGCTTTAAATTAAAGCCAAGACCAGCAGTCGCTAGCGATCTAGTTGGTCCATAGCGTCCTGTAGTAGCATTTATATATATATATATATATACATATATATATATAGTTTAGTTAACAATCGTCAGTTCAACCTGTATATGAGATGCGCATATAAATAAAGACAACCCCATCAACCACTTTACATAAGCGACATACTGACTATGTCACTATTAAATCAAATATTTTTTTAAAGGCTTAAACATATTTGGCTAGCCTCAATATCTTATTATATCTTCTTCACCTCAAAGTTGATTGCCTGTAGATATGACGGCGCCGAGGGTGTGGCTGGATTCTGTGTGGTGGTATGTGATGGGGGGGAGGTGTGGGTGGAAGATATTCTCCCCGAACAACCACTTCAGATAAACTTGTTTCGAATTCTGCGGTTGTCATGACGCCAATTCCGACCTCTGCATCCCCCCCACCCCTCACAGTGACTTACAGATTCTCACAACTTTCTTTTATATAATATATACAGATATATATCTTCCTCTTCTTTTTTTCCTCGCCTTTTATTCCTCCCACTATCGTTTCCTACACACGATAGAAACCGTCTTCCTCTTTGGCGAGCGGCATTGCGCCACATTGCTATACAGCGTTTATTTTTCTCTCGCTTTCTTTCATTCTTGGCCCTTTCTCCTTCTGCCACGTTTAGAATTGAAAATGTCGGGGAATTTTTTCTCGGAGGGAGGGGGGAAAGTACCTCCTAAACCACAAGAGAAATAAACGCAAAATACAGCCGTAAAGCCTGATATATGGGGTGGGATCGTGTCTGGTATTTGTTGCGGTTCAGCCAGATAGTTCAGCGTCTGGTGTCTGGACATTGTTTTACCTAAATTTTAAGCTGCATTTGGTTTCAAAAGCATTAAAAATATTACCTACAAATGTTTTTTCCTCTGTCCTGTTTCTTTAGCCCATCCGGTAGCGGGACTACAAACACCCAATATCATATTTTGTGATGAAACTGCAGGTCCTGCGGAGAAAAGCTTAGTTTGGTTCTTTCTCAATCAACTGTTGCCAAATATCCTCGCTCTGTTATGTCCGAAGGTGATGTGCTGGGGTAAGAAGGAGCTACCAGCAACCTCGACTAACCAGCGTTGCCAAACTTGTCTTGTATTTGAGGGGAGATTGACCCCACGAAAACGAGAGAATGACAACGCTGTTTCCCAATAGTAACCATGAATTTCCCTCAGAGATTATATACAGTATAGATCTACATTGACGTTTGGTAGATATAATGGATACCTATATAATAGTTATAATAATATATTAGAATATTATCAATGATTACAAAATAAGTTTAAACATCCAAACGGTTATTTTCATAAGTTCGTGTTTCGATCATATTAAAACGCTTTGAAGAAAAAATAATTAAAAACAAATTGTGTGTTGAGAAAGTTTTGACCGCCAAAAGATATAGGAGCTCAAAATATGTTCTTTTAGATCATTATGATTTGGCGAATGGATACATGAGAATATATCTGGTAGCTCTTGCTAGTTGTTATTCACCAGCGATCCCACGCTGGATAGACTGTAGAGTCTCTCTCTCTCTCTCTCTCTCACTAAAATACGTCAGTTCTGATCACATGTATTACCACCCGATACGGGTCTGAGAACACGCATCTTCTAGCTGTTATGTCGTCTCCCCCTCACCCTTTCCTTGCCCTCTCTTTGAAGTGGGCGGTCTCCCTTCAAGATGTACAGTAAATAAACTGCCCTCTTCATCCTGGCCGTGTGCCAAATGACACTTGGGACGGGCTGTCGCTATACGTGAGGTCAAGGAGGTTAGTGTTCTGAGATGGCCACGCCTCCCACTTCTTCATCCGTTTTGTTGTCTACCCTCCTCAATGTCTTATATAAAATGTTTATCCTGCATTTCCAATCACTTTAAGGTACTTTTACGAAGTTTTTTTTTACTACGATATAAAAGGGAAACGCCCACAAATGGAGATTTTTGTTGGTAGTTTTACTGTATAAATAAATCTTCTTTTCCATTTTCAAAAGATGTTTTGTTGATTTCATCGCTTAGTCGATTTTATTGTATTGGTCGACTTTCATTTTTGTTTTCTGTTTAGTTATCGTTTCCTCTTAGATAATGTATTAATTTATTTAATAATGATAATAAGTGAGAACATAATCTACTTAGGCCTACACTTTGAATAACTAAATAAATGCATATTTGACAAAAACTTATGTATATCTACTTCTAAAGACTTCTAACGTTTCCCTAAATTAAAGGTACTAAACTACATTTGTTTGGATAAAAATCCGTGTTCAATCGGCTGGTAATCCAATGAAGTATTCCCTGCCTTTTGCTCTTAACATCTCCCTGAGAAATAGCCTCACAACTCACCCATAATGCCCTCGTTACTCCGGGGCCAGAGGTAGGGTTTATCTTTTTCTGGGTCGAAACGTTTTCCCCTGTGTGTATGCCATGCACTCTGCTATCGCCCATTCTCTGTTCCGAAACTATTGTTGTTCTTTCTCTCCCAATTCCCACCACCCTTCCGTAACGACATCATTTCCCAAAGACTTTGCTTCTTACTCTACTTACAAAATTGCAGTTTTATCAGTCCCGATGCCTTTTATTTCTTTCTTTTTTTGTTTGTTCCATTTTGCCGCGCCATCAATTTAAATACATTGTATTTTATCCACCTATAAGGTCATGGTAGGGCTTTGGTCATTGGCTGTGTCGTTCAGGTTGAAATATTCCCGTAACTTTGCTGTTACATTCTAGTACAGACATACTAAAGTCCTGATTCGTTTTTTTAACCAAACCACAACTATAATTAGGCTCCCAAAATGTTAACCCAACCCAATTATGTTTTGTGCTTCGCGTCTTATAACCTATCCGGACTATACGAACACTAAAGATAACTGAGGAATTGAGGAACTGTACCCACATTTGCGTGGAGAGAGAGAGAGAGAGAGAGAGTGGAAAACAATTTATTTTTAAAAACACCTTTAGCTCACCCAACCGTGATTCGAACCTGAAACATTTCCATCTCTGTCTTTCCAGACCATACGAGGTTAATGTCTTAACCCGCGTGGCCACTGATTCAACTTATATCCATTACTGTTCCCAGCCATATTTTCCACTAGCGGCTTGCTAGGCCTGTCGTAGCTACACATACCTTATAATATAATAACCTAAAGCTATGACAGAGCAGGCACAACATCCAGGTTTGGCCGTTAATTTATCAATGTGAAAGGGTAAACCCGTATTTTCGTCAGTGATAAATTTTCGGCCATGCCAGAAATCGAACCCGGGACTATTAGCTCAGTTGGCAGACACGCTAACGACTGAACTAAGGTGTCACATGTCACTGATTCAACTACAAGTGCTAATCTTCACATATATTTCCTTGTAGAAAAAAAGATCTTAAATAAATCCCTGTCTTGAGTGTATGTGTAGGCTTATATATCTGTATACAAAATTGGGTTAGTTAACGTGAACTTTCTGTACGTGAAATTTTTACATATGTCTTACAAACAGATCAACCCACGACTGCAACCAATACGTAATATACCGCATCTACAGTAGCCCCATGACTTCTTTGGTGCTGACTGACAGCTCACAGCTGACTTCTGACAGTCAAAATTTAGGTGTATACCTAAATTTTGACTGTCAAAAGTGACAAATGCTAAACACACGTTTTTTGAAGATCATCTGTTTCGGCGTAAGGATACGTAATTCGGTCTGGTGAATTTTTAAAGCTGTCACTCAGCACCAAAGAAGCAATGGGGCTACTGTATATATTTAGTACTGGGCTAGCAGGGTGTATCCAAACCTATTCGTCATAACTGGGCTGAATATACCATGGCTGACCTAGACTTGAGGTGTACCACTATGGCAGTTTAGCTACTAAGACTATCTTCTTGTGTCTGCCCATTAATTTTCACTCGTAGGTGGGGTTGGAAACCTTTTTTGGGGGGGCACCGATCCACCTATAAACTCATCAAAGGTTCCACAATCATCCATCGTTTCTACACTCAACTCTTATATTATATATGCATCTTATATTTATTTATTCCTTAAAATCAACCTTACTCAAATAATTATGTTCCCATTATTCAAGAAAAAATATAGGATAAATAAAATGTATATTTTTATATTAAACTATTTTGTTTTCAAATAACTTAATATATTATGACCGATCAAGGTCACTTAAATATTGTTTGATAGTAATATTTAATATATTTGAGAGCTTAAAGGACTCAAATATAGGTTGTTTTTTGTTTAGCACCGCGTCTTATTACTTTTTTGGGTTATACGCTAATGAGCTTGATGAGTCAGAGTAATTTAACCGCATTTGTGTGGAGGGAAAGTGAAAAACCACCCTCAATACACCCTATCGTGATTCTAACCCCGTTATTACTGTCATCGGCAGTCCTGTCTATTGTGAGAGTGATGCCTTAGACCATGTGACCACCGAAGCAGTAATATTTTCATATTAAACTATTTAATTTTTTTTCTAACTTTACCGATTATGACGGTTTGATGTTATTTTGGTCACACTAAAATATTATTTGAAATTACTTGATATATTTGGGAGATAAGAAGATTCAAACGTTGAATTTTAATGACAATATAGTTTTCTTGTGCGATGGACATAAAATGGCCGCGAGATTGACCGGTTGTTGTCTACTTCCTTAAACCATACGACCACAGAAGTGAGTCATAGCGCGCTCTTTTCAAAAGCGAAGGAAAATACACCGCTTCATTGCATTGGTCAAATTTCATTAATTCATTTTTGTTTAGGTCCTTGTTGTTTTAAAAAGAACTCCAACGAAACCCCACCTTGGGAGGGGGAAGGGGGGTATGGTATATTTGTGTATATCGCCTGGAAGCAATCATGGCGGCGAGCTCAGCGCTGGACGGTGGCGGACGTTGAATGGGCTACCATACAATCTGTCCCGGTCTCTAATCCTCCCTCTCTTGGGGGCCGGACTCAACCCGCCTCTTCCACTCATGTCCCGTGTTCATTTCCAGTTAAACTCTCTTCTGGAAGCTGGATTTGACACGGCGCGGCGGGCAAGAAAACCTGCCTCGCTCTATTTCTTCTCTGGTCGTACGATAACTGTGTGCGTGCTGACTGGAGGGGGAGCATTTAAATGTTCAGTTGCACTGAAATATCGGCGAGCGCTGAACAACTCGAGGGAGAAAGAACAAGTTGGTTTGGTTAGGACTTTATGACTGAGGTCTTTGTGTTCACATCCAGACCGGAATACTCAAGTGTCCTATTTATTATTATTATTATTATTATTGGCACCGCGTCTTACTACCCGTTCGGGTTATATGCACTTACGCTAATGTGTAATGGTAGGGTGATTGTGAGATGAAATGGAGGACCTACAGTTTAACGTGGAATCCGAACCACGGTGGAGGCCTGGCATTCCACACATTCACAAGTTGTGATTAATATACGTCTTGTTAGAGATGAAGGAAGGGTTTGGTGATCAGATAAATCTGTGCCGGGACCGAGGATTGAACGCCGGACCTCCAGCACAGAAGTCTGACACCCTACACCTAGCCCGCCAGGTCGCCCTATTTGCTATTGATGACTAGACTTTCATAGGAAGAACCTTCTCTTACAGCTAGAAAAGCTAACAGATTTACTTTCATGTATTCCTACGTCAAGTCATCTGATCTGTACCTTTTACTTTTGTTATATTATCAATACCTTTAAAATAACACAAATAGAGAACTGCTATCAACAAATATGTTTGTATTTTTTTAAAGTTTTTTCTCGCCAGAATCATATCTGATAAACTCGCTTTGCTCGTTGTGTGCTCCGCCCCCAAACCCCAGGTGAGGGTAGACTAATGTAACTCCAGCGTTGTTTTGAACGTTTATTTATTTTTACCATTTTATGATTCCAGCTGTATGTAATAAAAACAGAACTTATTTTTTAGCATCGCGTCTTACGAACCGTTTGGGTTAGACGCATATGTAGGCCCTACTAATTATTCTAATGGGTTAAGGATTAGAAAGGTTCCATTTTAGTTGAAGTGTATCCGCATTTGCGTGGAGGCCGAGTAAGAAAGAAACATCCTCAGTACTCCCGACTGGGATTCAAACCTCGATCTCTCCGTCATCGGCAACTTAGTCTAATGTTAGAGTGACGCTTCAGACTATGGGACCACTGAAGTGGATAAAAACAGAAATGAAACAGTTGCTTGGAGTTAAGAATTATGTTAAAGTGTTTAGCTCTTATGATATATATAGCTGTAAAATTATATTTATACTGCCAATGTACTTTTAAACCAATGTACTCTATTATTTATTTTTAAAATTTATAGTAGAGGATTTTATTACTTAAAATATGAAATAATGCAACTAAGAAATCTAAAACAAAATGTGAATGTTGAAATTTTTTATTTAAAATTATTAGTAATAATTTATATTGAAACATCATGTAAGTTTTTTTCACCCACAAAAAAATAATTCTAAATAATGTAATTGATTGTACTTAAACTTTTTATGTACTTCAGAGTATAGATTGGGTTTGTAACTCAAATATTTTTCTTTTCAGGTATGTGATGTTTGCCCTCTCGAACACCTCTGTTGCATAGTAAACTCATTCATGATGTAAGTAATAAACCTGGACATGTTATGTTATTTTACTCTTGTAGAAATATTTATTAATAAACTAAAACTCATTCGAAGGAATATCTGTGCACTGAACAATGTTGAATTCCACCCAAATGGTTCAAACTTAATGTACAATTGATGACGGTAAGCCTTGTATTGCATGTATAGCATACAAACTATAAGTGTTGAAACAAGGTGCTGCTCTATTATTATTATTATTATTATGTGTTCTGTCTTACGGCCGGTCCATTCTTTTTGTCAGGGAACTTAGACCGCCAATGCAGTCCTCTTCCTCCTTCTTTGGCAACCAGAATTTCCTTCTTTCCTTCAAGTCATCTAATATTTAAATCCTCATTCTTCCTAAGCTCCTCTTTCCCTCAACCTTTCCTTCTATGACGTCGAGAAGAAGACAGTTCCTCCTAAGGATGTGTCCGATCCAGTTTATCTGTCCACCTGATCTTCTCAAGTCTTCTCCAGCTCCACATTTCAAATCTTTCCAAGTATTGCTTTTCCTTTCTTCCAGAGAGTCCAAGTTTCTGCTCCATACAACGCGATGCTCCAAATGTAGCATTTCATCAGTTTCTTCCTCAGTTCCAAACTCAGCTTGCTGGCCAGCAGTAACCTCTTCTTGTTGAAAGCTTCCTTGGTCATTTTTCAGCTCTTTGAGTACGTTTGGTCGCTGTTAATTCCCAATGAAAAGGTGGGGAGGGAAAGAAGGAATCATCACGTGGCTGCCACGATCACTTATGGAAGTTGTCATGTGTACCAGGACCACGGGACGGAGGAGGCTTTGTTCCGCTCTAACGGTATAGTTGGTTACACATTCAGCTGTAACAAACTACTTGAAATATTTCCCTTCGTTAATAATTATATAAGTTATACGCCCTTTACTACATTTTTTAAAATAATGTATTCTAAAGTTGCATTAATACCGCTTTAGCTCTTTTTTCCTTGTCCATGGAAATATTTCAGTTTCTTCCTCAGTTCCAAACTCAGCTTGCTGGCCAGCAGTAACCTCTTCTTGTTGAAAGCTTCCTTGGTCATTTTTCAGCTCTTTGAGTACGTTTGGTCGCTGTTAATTCCCAATGAAAAGGTGGGGAGGGAAAGAAGGAATCATCACGTGGCTGCCACGATCACTTATGGAAGTTGTCATGTGTACCAGGACCACGGGACGGAGGAGGCTTTGTTCCGCTCTAACGGTATAGTTGGTTACACATTCAGCTGTAACAAACTACTTGAAATATTTCCCTTCGTTAATAATTATATAAGTTATACGCCCTTTACTACATTTTTTAAAATAATGTATTCTAAAGTTGCATTAATACCGCTTTAGCTCTTTTTTCCTTGTCCATGGAAATATAATAATAACAAAATTAATGGCGTATGTCTGTCCGTGTGTGCCTTCTTATAGCTTTTGAACAAATTGACCAAATACTTTACATATATAATCTTTTAGAGACCATTGTTTGGCAGTTTTTATTATATTTGTTCTTGCTTGATATAATTTTGGTATCAAAGCTCTCTAATATTCCTAACAAATAGGACTTTCTTCCTGAATAGATCTATAACTCTCAAAATGCCTATTAGGCATCGATATTTGTGCTCTCTTCACTTGAGGAAATTAATATGATTAAAATATATTTTTAAATCTTATAAACGCTTTATTATTTTTTTGGGTTAGGAAATACTTTGTTTTAGAAAGTAATGTCTTCTTCTGAAGAGGGCTATCATAATCCACAGTTCGGTTGAATATCTTGTTTGAGTTGAACTAAGTTTCTAAACGACTTAATGTTCTGGGACACGGGTTCTTAGTATTTTATTTGATCGCATTTTAAGAGAACTAGACATTGTGTTATTTAAAATTTGTTCAATTGGAATAATGTTCTGTAAGGGTGCATTTTTATGTCAAGCCCTTCACCTAAGCTGGTCGCAAACTTGACTATTTTTAATTTACTTCAAGTTTTTTTTATGACATGTGGTTTTTGTGAGGGCCTTGATATTAACTAACCAAACCATATAATTTATTGAATAAATTGATAAAGTTTAATTTTAGAGAAATGCATTAGCTAATTGTTGAAGGATATTAACATCCCCATTGAACCTTATCGGAGATCAAACCTAGGCTGTCGGCTCGAGCATGCTTTCACACATCTAACTCTGCCAAACAACCACTTTTTTTAAGTGAACGTTTTTTCTATCCAAGCTGCCATAGCACTATCATGCATATTTCGATAGTAAGGTTCATTAAAGTGAAAGGGAAATTTCGACTACCGTATAAGAAAAGACTTCAAAGGATAATGTTAGTTTACTTAGTGCCATTACCCCAAGTCCTATTTGCAAGGGTAGTTAGCATCGTTATTTATTGTTTTTCCTTTAGCTTTCTAGAGGTGAAAAGAAATTACTCCCTTTCCTCCAGCTGCATGCTGTGTCGTTTTCTAGGAAGTCAGTCAGCCATGGCACAATGAGAATTGGAAAGTAGAAACCAAATACCAACACACACACGCAGGGCAACGCTGGAGATAACGCAAAAAAAAAGGAAAGGAAGTTTTGGGACAACTACATTGGATTTCTCCAAGTCGAGCGAGGGTGGGGCGAACTTGTACCAAAGTTTTACCTCCTTCCTTCCCCTCGATCCTGGCGGAAACCTACTCTTTTCTAAATGAACTCTATCAAGTCTTTTTCTATCTTCTCCTGCGCCGGTGTTTTTCGGTATCGCCTCTCTCTCTCTTTCCTTCGTTTCTTTGGTCGTGTTCCTCCGAAGTTTTCTGCCGCGATGGAGCGGTTTAGTTTGCGCGGGCTGGCTTGCGACCCTGCCTGTCTGTCTGTCTGTCTGTCTGTCTGTATACGTGTGTAAATACACGGCAACTAATCAAGAAGTTACTAAGCCCGGGGTATCTCATATCTCCTCCTCCCGAGTCTTGTGTACAGTCCTGGAACAAAGCCCTCCTCCATCTTGGGGTCCATGCACACATGACAACCTCCATGAGTGATAGCTGCAGTCATATGGTGGGTTCCTTCTCTCCCCCCCCCCCCCTACCTTTTCCTCGGAAATGAACAGTGACCAAACGTAGACATTCATGAACTGAAGGCATACCCAGAGATTTGATGGGATTCCTGTTTCGTTCTAGATTGTATTTGTTAAATGGTGTTTCTATCTTTAAATTCATGTGTATGTTTGACTACGATTGGTCTTCATTTTTATTGTATTGTATGGTTGCGCGTACTTATGAGAAGTTCTAGGCTGTGTAATTGAATTTAATATTTATCTTTATTTTTAAAACTTAGTAAAACTAGTCACTTATTAGATCGATAAACCATGTTTGTGTGTCCGTGGACTGATCTGGTTTGCTGGTGGTGGGAAGTTTGGGGTTCGAATCCCGTTCTGGTGTACCGAGCTAATTTCCCCCTATTAGGCAAATTAAGGTATATTACCTCTAAATTCTATCTGTCTCGCCCCTATTCCATTATTATAAATATGCGGGTAGTACGATAGCAGGTCACGGAACGGTTGTGCGTCTTCAGTCAGCCAATAAACCCCCCTCGTCAGAAGTACAAGTCGCGTTCTTACAGACACTCCTCGCGCCTAGCTTTTCATCGATATTTCGTCATCTCGTGGCTTGATATGTTCTCTTTGATTGCGTCTCCGTCGTTTTAGACAACTTGGAACATTGCTTCTTGTCTATAACGGTTGCCCCCAAGGCTTGTCTGCCATCGTTTTATCCTGTACGTCAGACACAAACTGTGGGGGAGTGAATGTGGGGACCGCAACCCGTGGCTTCACTTTAGTTTCAAAGCCCGTTATGAGTTTCCTTTAAAATCCTAGGAAGGGTATTTTAGAAAATACATATATATATATATATTTTACGACAGAAATTGATATTATTTTACTATAATATTCGCGGTTTTAAATATGTATTGATAAAGTTAGAGCTGAAGATAACATGACTTGACGTTGGAATACGTGAAATCATATCTACAGTAGCCTCGTGGCTTCTTTGGTGCTAACTGACAGCTCACAGCCGACTTCTGACAGTTAACATTTAGGTATATACTTAAATTTTGACTGTCAGAAGTGACAGCTGCTAAACACATGTTTTTGCAGATCATATAGTTCGGCGTAGGGATAAATAATTTGTTCTGGTAACTTTTTAAAGCCGTCAGCTGTCAGTCAGCACCAAAGAGCAAGGGGGCTACTGTAGTAACTTTTCTAGCTGTCAGCTGTCCAGTAAAAATTGGATTGTTCACTCTGTTTACCTTGACGAATTACACTACCGCCCTATATTATAAGTTATACCAGGGGTGGGGAACATTGTGGCACAGGAAGGCCAGCTTTCACTTCAAAGGCTCCTCATAAGGCCGCACACTTAACGAACAGTAAATTTTGTCAAAATTATAAAGACGTACTTTACCAAAAATATCGGTTAATGTCTTTTTAGGAACCCATAAAGAAACGAATGGGTTTTCTTAGTCTACTTTTTTCCTTTTCATTCAACAAGGACAAATTTAATTTTAACATTTATTAATTTTATATATTCATAGAAGAACATTTAAAAAAACTAAATTAAAAAACTATTCAACATATAATACCATTTTTTCGCTTTTTCTCGATATTCTTCCGCCTTAGACCTGGGATTATTTTAAAATTCAGCTGTAGATCTCTCTAGTACAAGCAAACAAAAAAAAAATCGGCATGTAATAAGGATTAAAGCTAAAAATAGAAAATCACTCAAGAATGAAGATATACAAACTAAACATCTCGTCAGTTCGCAAAGCACTTAATTTTATTATATTGTAGGAAAACATTTTGAGTGTGAGAATGTATAATTTATAAATAATTGACAGAATATGTGAAAAGGCCACACACCTGATACCTGAAAAGGCCGCGGGTTCCCCACCCCCTGATCTCTACCATAGTGGAATAATCAAAGGTAAACTTGCTACCATACAGG
Source organism: Timema californicum (assembly GCA_902141385.1). Classification (NCBI taxonomy): domain Eukaryota; kingdom Metazoa; phylum Arthropoda; class Insecta; order Phasmatodea; family Timematidae; genus Timema; species Timema californicum. Next base: position 5,333 of record CABFOW010008118.1, on the reverse strand, counting down.
ATAGACACAGTCAGGCGTCAGATCCTTTCACTGGTGGTGTTGGTTCATCGCTCTTAGGTAACAAAATAAAATTAAGTGTGTTAAATATTTCTTTATCTTACATCCATTATGGTTTTGATAAAACCCTTAAAAACAGTCTTAATTCACTTGTCTCGATCATCCCTTACCCTACTAACCCCTCGACCATCTTGACAAGAAACACCCGATGGAAGGTGTAATATATATGAAATGTCACGTAATGTGCCGCCACCACTTTTGACAGTTACCATTTGGTAATTAAGAAATTAAAAGTGTATGAGACAATAGCTAAACGTTTTTAAAAATACTGTAAAATTGTTATTATAATTTATAAAATAAAAAGTGCTAATTTTTACTTCAAACATGGCTTAAAACTGATAAATACTTATGTTTTAAAGTGTTTTGTTTTTAATGCCATGTATAACAAATATGGCTATTTTGAGTTTTTAAACCGGAATGTCCAATTTTTATTATCAAATATTAATAAACACTCTTTTGAATTTCTCTAAAACTTTATTTTTATTTCGGGTCTTAATTTCTACCCGTTCCAAAAAAAACGAAAATAGTTTTAACGTTTCTGTCTACCTGTTTAGAAATGCTTGCTCCACATAGCTCCCTTAAGTCTGCGTGAACCGGCGACATTTTGAGTTACCCGAACACTTACACCGCCCCTCAATAACTTTGGGCTAGAAACTTCCCCTTGGTTGGGGCTGCAGAAGGAGGGGAAGGGTTTGAGTCTCTTTTGAATGCTCGCCAAGTAATCTTATTTGCCTGAGGGAATTTCAATAAGTTCTCGGATTGGATCTGTGTGAAAACAAACCTTTTCGGGTTGCTCGTAGCACCCCCCCCCCCTTCCCTTTCGTGGGCCCTTATGACGAGTCAACTCACGTCCGCATTCGCTAACGACGTTGTCCCAGCGGTGCAACTCGGAGACATTTATTGTGTTATGTTAATTTTTATGAGTGACGACATGCTTATACCATCATCCAGACAACCCTTTCGAAACCGCTTTTGTTTAGTTAAAGGTCGGGTTTTATGTTTGGATCTAACAATAGTTGTTGCATTTACCAAGAACCTTTTTTTTTGTCGCTCTTATTTAGAGTTGCCTGACCATGGCTTTAGCTATACTCTTCTAGGGAGACGTGTTTTCTCTGGATAGTTCTATCTTTTTCTTTCTCATATATATACGAATTATATATATCAACTTGATATTGAAAAATCGTCGACATTAAACGAAAACGTAATTTGGTCGCCTTCTTGAAATATTTCTAGCTTGTATTTTAGCCATAAAATAAGAACTCAAGACACAAAAAAAAAAAACTTATTACGCTGATTATTTTACCCACGTCTAAAAAGATTTAAAATGTGTTTGTTTGATAACGCCTCTAAATTGTATGGTTAAATTTTACTCATTTGTCGAGTGCTTGGTGCAAAGTTATTATTTGTACTATAATGATAGGCCTGTGTTATTTTTTGTATCGCTTTTTAAACAGTATTTTATCTCTAATATTAAATTATGATTAACTATTTGGCCTGGTATATTTTACCAAGCTATTAATATTTTTTTCTTTCAGAATTTTTTTTGTATAAATAATTTTTAGCAAGACTAGTTAATTCAAGATAAATTTTTGCTCTTAAGGAACAAACTGCACGTTGCTGTACTAATTTGCATTCAAGCAGTCGCACCAACATCTTCATTTTTTACGTGTCTCTTCCGTAAAGTTACTAATCTCTTCTTTTTTATCTGTTCCTTAAGAACAGACTCCTCTTTTTTCGCGCAACTTCTGGAAAGTTTCCACAACCTCTTCATTAACAAAGAGAATGTTTTCATCGCCTTTTTTTAATGCCCACTTTCCTTTTATTACACTCGCAGTAACTTCATATTGTATCCAGAAGATAAAGCAATCCGGTTCATATCGCAAGTTGCTCTCTGTCCGCGACTATACTTAAGAGCGTCCCTGGAATGACCTTGGGAGATGAGGAACAAGAGACTTCCCTCCCAGATCATGTAGAGCTCTCTACCGGAATGGGATGGTATTATAGCGCGCAGTTAAATAATAGGGAGAAAATCTTCACGTGTTTCAGTGACTTAAAGTTTAATAACTTGTAATTTAGTCCTTTGGCTTACTCACGTCGAAGATACGTTTTAAATTAAGAGCGTTCATCATTGCCAGGCCCAACTCGGCTCGCGCGAGGTATTATGGGAGGAACAGAAAAGACCTAGATATGTCAGAAATGTGTGAAGTGCATTCGTATTTGAATGATTATTCGACATTCTCCGCGGTGACGATGGGGGACAAAGTTTATTGTTATTAACTACAGTATGTCCCTGTTATGACAGAATGAAGATTTGTCCACAGTGCTTATCAGTGAATACGTTCTAAAATATGAAAAAACTGCATTTTCAATGTATTTTTTATCCCAATATCATTTAATATTTCAACAATGTTCAGTATTAGGAACTTCTATTAACTCTTTATCTACATTAATGTTTGATAAGAAATGATCCACGTGCAATAGTGTTGGTGTGAATATTTCAGTATTAGGAACTTCTATTAACTCTTTATCTACATTAATGTTAGATAAGAAATGATCCACGTTCAATAGTGTTGGTGTGAATATACGATTTCTAGCCGACTATCCCAGAGTTGATTGGTATGTGATGCGCATGCTCTTAAGCCAAACGTAAGGGAATACGAGATATTTAGTAAATTTTTTTTACAATTTTCATAACTTTTTTGCTCCAAAATATATCAAACATTTCTTCACTGGATACAATTAGTAATCTAAACAGGTTTTTTGAATAGGTTGGCCTCTTCATAAAAAAAAAAGTTCCTCTTCGAATGCAACAATACCCATGACAGACATTCAATAACTGTTTAAATTATTATGTGTAGAAAATTAAAAGAAAATTTTATAAATGTAATTTTATCAGTTAGAGACCCGCCTCGGTGGCGTGGTTGGCTAACGCGATTGTCGTGTTGAGCTCGACTGCTGAGGACGGGGAGATCGAGGTTCGAATCTCGGTCGGGTGAACTGGGGGTGGTTTTTCCTAAATGGTTTTCCACTCTCCCTCCACGCGAATGCGGGTTCACTTCCTATAAATTAACCTTGCCAATTCCTAATCCATTAGAGTAATTAGTACTTAAAGCGTATAACCCGAACGGGTAGTAAGACGCGGTGCTATATATTATTATTATTATTTATCAGTTAGAAACTCTTTCAAGGCCAATTTTAAAATAATGTTACAACACAATCACACAAACTTTCTGATACTGTATCACAGCGTATTATAGCTTCCTAGAAAAAAAAATCAAATTTAAGATTTGAGTTAACTACCTTTAAGTAAGTTTTACTCATCAAAACAAACACATCATCTTGTTAATCGTAATAAACTCTTTGTTTATACATTTTAAACTAGATTGTTTAAAATATATATAATATATTTAAAATATATTTATAACAAATTTCAAATTTTCAAAAATAAGTTATTTCTAAATTACCCTAAAATTATTTGTAATTTTTAAAAATAAAAACTTATTCTTATTTATCATGAAAAACTAATCCCAGATTCTCATTTTAAACAAAATCCCTGAAGTTTTTTCTTTCAACACTCAATTTTTTTTAAATATCTTCATCGGTAAACTACCCCTAAACTAACGTTACCTCAAAAAACAAGTAAACGGTTTTATCTGGGAGCTCATCTGCTTCCTTAATATCCATTTTAAATTAATTCTAAATAAAATCTCCATAGTTTGAGAGTTAGGGTAAAAATAATCCCTTTAAAATATAATTATAAATTTCAACAAAATCGATTAAACCGTTTTTGATCCGTGTTCAGCAACAGACAGACTGACAGCTATAATATTGTAAAATTCACTTTTTTGGGTTCATGTTCATATAAAACGTAAATATTCATCATAATCATGAGAACAGGGTTTTTTTCACGGTTACAATACTTTCGCTATAATATGTTAAGTTAAAAATAATAATAATAGTATATTAAAACATAATTTAAATTAGTTATGGTGATAAAAATTGTTTTTCTATTTTAAAAAATCCCGATGCACCATTCCCCTTAAGCGTTAACAAAATTCACATACAATTAAACGCCCACGATAGTCTAAATTTGTTGAATCTCTTGTAAAAAAAATCACCTAAGGCTGGAATGAATGGGATGAGAGACAATAGTATTTTTGCAGTTTTTATAACAATTTTTTTGACCAAATAAATCAAATAACTTTCCAGTTGTCATACAGAGTTTAATTTTCTTCACCTGGGGATATCAACAGTTGCTGAATATGTGTCATGAGCATAGCGGCATTAGATGATAAACTTTTTAAATGAAGAGAAAAGATCTGTCATTAAATTCCAGGACATCTTTGGAAGGATATTCAACAACTGTTGAGGTCACCATCCGAAGAAAATTAAACTATAATGTATGTTCTGTAAATGAATATGATTTCTTTTGACCAAAAAAAGTTTTGATACAAAAACTGCTGGTTTATCCTACACTTCCACCTTAAGTTTAAATATTTTGATAATTAATTCGTGTTTGTGTATCATAAACTGGCCCTATCCTTATTAAATATGAACGGTAAATTTAATGGGTATTTCACCTGAAAGAGTTAGCTTAACAAAAACATGTTTTAAATAAAGTGGGTAGGTAAACGAGCCATATAAAATTATACCCTTATTCTTTCCATTTTTATATAGGTAGTAGTTCTAAAACCCTTATTGGTTGAGTTTTAATTTATTAAAAATAGCCCGAGGCTTTCTTTTATTAAACCAGTCGTTTGGTCACTGACACACTGCGTCAACATCATCCGCATGGATAAATATGGTATTTTAATGCTGTATGTCCCAACACAGTTTTTTTGATTTTTTTTATAGAGTAATAGCCTTAAACCAACTTTTTTTATTAAGGCAAAATATGTGTTAATTTGTCGTGAACATGGTTATATTTTTCTAATAAAAACATTTGCACATATTATAAAATATTTATTTTATCATCCTCCACTAACCAAAGTTGGGAATTTACTATAATAAGCTATCATTTTGTTTAAAATCACTTACAAAACAAAGTGACAAAATAACACAAATGCTATTTTTCTTGGTCTTTAATCACATCTAATGGCTATCGATGATGACATATTTTTTATAATTTGATTGGAATAATAAACAGTATTGCCAACAGTTTATCAGATATGCTGGTAGGGCATTATCTTTTAACTTTTAAGGTCCATGGTTTGAATCCTTTTCCAATTCATTCTACTCGCGAAGAAACCGTCTCAGTGTATATATACATTGGTATA
>CABFOW010008117.1:0-19590 GCA_902141385.1 Timema californicum | reverse complement strand
GAGTTGTTGTATAGGTGTGTAAGAGACCTGCTATGGAGAGTTGTTCTATAGGTGTGTGAGAGACCTGTTATGGAGAGTTGTTCTATAGTTGTGTGAAAGACATGAGTCCAAACTCAACATAAGTCTTTCTACACCAAAATAAAATTATTTTAAAATACAGTAAAATCCCGTTAGACCAAACCCTTGTAGTCTGAAATTCCTGATAATTTGATCAAACTTTTCGGAGCAGGGGGGAAAAAATTAAGTCAAATGAAATATATTTTATTGGTTAGCAAGGTCAAAGTTAAAATAAAACTGTAAGAAATAGTGATATCTGATAATGAATGCTTAATATTGACATATTGTAGTCAATACAATGTATTTTCCTAAATAATAAAAAAGGTACAGTGTATATTATGTGTTGCACATCAGTCAAATAAATGAAAATTTGATCAAACTCATTCAAGTGTAGATTAAAATTTGTGAAAATACTGTATCCCTGTATTCTCCCGCTTAATCTAAGCAAGCTGCGGCCCAACTAGTTCAGACTAACAAGGTTCTGGTGCAGGCAATTTCATTTGCGGCCATTCTATTCTATAATGATAAACCAAGATAGGTTAAAAATGCTATTGGTCCCATAACTTTGAATAAATCACAAGAGTGAAGGTTTAACCATCGTACCATGTAATACATTGGCACTTTTAGCGCCAAGACCAACACGCCAACACGCAACTAAGACATGAGAGTTGTGTTATTTACATAGTCCTGTACATATGATTATTAAGTTTACAATTCAGTGTCAGTACAAACTGCACTTACATGATCGTGGCTATTGGTAAAATACCCTATACCTAAATAATCCTGGATTATATTTAAAACTATCTGTGCATTTTAAATTGTGTACTTTCTGTTTGGTGAATGTTTTACCAACACCAAATGCAGATCTTGACAACTAAAAGTTGTAATGGCACATATTAGCAACTACTATTTTTAATTCAGATATATTATTAAGATCATCACCATCATCAATTGTTTCCAGCTTGTGACTGGGCCGGTTTAGTAAGATGCCTCCATCTTCTTCTATTTTAGTTATATTCATTTAATGTAGTAAGGGGAAATTTAATATTTATAATATAAGGAACGTACTTTGAGTTTAATTTTATGCACATGCTAATATCAACATATCTTGAATATCTGTCAAGGGTGTCCTGGATTTTTGTCAAAGCTTTTTCTCTTTATTTAAAAAGTTTTGACAAAATTCCAGGACACCCTTGACAGATATTCAAGATATGTTGATATTAGCATGTGCAGAAAACTAACCTTTATGTTGCTACTTACTGGAGAAATATTTGATTTATTTTGGTCAAAACATTTCAATTCTGTAAAAATACTTGTGTTCTCTTCGACCGCACCTTAAACACTTTCTGTTATCAGCGCTTCCCATTCTGACCCTACTTATTATATCAGCACATGAGGATTTCTATAAGCAAAAGCGAAAGGGCTTACCAATTTTGCCGGGAAAGGTATTTTCATATACCTTCCAGGGTTCTTTTGCATGCCACAATTGACATGGAATGACGGTTTTACTTCCCCTCCGAAGGAAATTGTGCCAAAGACTTTTATTTCTCAAGAAAAATTTGTCAACCCCAGCAGGGTTTGAACCCAATAACATCAGATCATGAGGCGAGCATGTTCTTTCAGGTAATTTTATTGGCTTCTAAATACAAGTTGAGCGAGAGTTAACCCTTTAGTGCCACGAGTCGATCTGATCAGCGCTACAATTACAAGCCGCTAAGTTCAAGTCATCAGATTTGCGCTAGTTCTCGCTTTACCTAATATATAGTGCAGTAGTGTTATATATCACTGGAAAGAAAACATTTCCCTCTATTAATTTATATAAGGTTGGCAACAAAAATCAACCGTAAATAGTTGTTATTGGAACTGGGAGTTTAGTACATTTACAATGGGACGGTCACATACTCGATGTGCTAAGTGCAACGCCGGTGTAAGTACGAGCTGCGCAGAAAAACCTAAGTGTAGCTACATTCACAATGATGTGAATGGTTTAAAAATGTATGGGTTAAATTGTCCTGAGTTTAAAAAAAATATACTGTTATGTCATGTGAATGTAAAGATTTCTTTACCAATCTAAGCAAATAGGTGTAATGACTTTATAAATTTATATATTATGTAAATAATATATGAAATTATCCATTATAAAAGGTTTTTTGAAAAACGTATTCATTATGTGTAGGCCTAAATATTTATCACGAGGTAAGCAATATAATAAATCTTGCTATAAGGTAAGCAATAATGCCCCAAAAATATTTAATGTAGGATATCAAATAAAAATTCATGTTTATTTCAATTTATAATTATATATTCAAAACTTTATGTTCTTGTATAAAACTAAATGTACTACAACAAAATAATAGTTAAATGTGTTTAATTAGCCTTAGTTTTGAAAAATAAATAAAAAATAAAGTTTAAATTTAGATATTAAATAAATTTAATTTAATTGTATTAATTTTTATTATTATTGTTAGCATAGCGTCTTACTACCCATTCGGGTTATATTAACTTATTATTATTAAAGAACAGTTCATACGGACTTAAATGCTAGAAACATCAAAATATTGCCTCATAAATAAAGGGTTGGTGAGTTTTCTTGCAAACCCTTACAACAATGAGGAAATAGCCGTGGCACTAAAAGGTTTAGTAACTATACTCTTAATTTGTTTTGAGAAACAATTTATAAAATTCGAACATATTACTTTGCGGCCAACAATGATAACATTCTTCTATACTAGTTGAGTTATTTTATAAAAAGTGACAGCTGCAGCAACATAACTTGATGTATGAATATATTAAAATTGTTTCAGTAACTTAAGTAGCTGTCAGGTACTGTTCTTCCTACCAAAATCAGGAGATATATATATAGTAAAGGACATTAGCTCTAGTTTATTATTTATTGTATTAGTTGTAGTTAGTGATGGCTTGTAGTCACCATTTTGAAAATCTAAATCTTCATTTTACCATACTTAGAAAACTCAAACTCGAATCTGAATTCCAATCTCAGAAGACACAGTAAACAAAAGCAGTTTAATTTACTACATTAATTCTTAAGTTTCTATAGACAATATAAATACTTGCTTAATATATATATTTTAAAATACATCCATTATAGCATTCACACAGTCAGTAAAAGTGGTAAATTAATGTTCCAAAGTCTGTTTTTATGTAATCATTGTTGGGCTAAACAACCAATAAGAAGTGTAAGAGCTCTAAAACAAAATTCAAATCATAATTTGAAATAAAAAAAGTTTTTCTTATTATCGTCACAGAGTTACTTGATATTATCTATCACATAATGTGAAAATATGTCTTTAATATTTGTACACACAAATGTCTGCTTCATTTTCACGAGATTTATCCTCGAGCTACAAATATCTTTCAATCATCAATAACTTCTCTTTAGAAACATGTGGTGGATAGAGCTTTGACTTTGTTTTATGGTTATTTTATTAGCATAAAAAAGTGAAAATGTTTCAGCAAATGCACAGTTATATATTAATAATTATTAATTGCCTATATTAGGAGATGAATTAACAACTTAGAATAAGTGGATGAACAATGAATGTTAACAATTAAAAGGCACCTCTTGACAGAAATATAGTCCGATTGTTGCGAAGTATAATATCCAACAAGGCATGTGCATGTGTTATTGAAGCCGAGGTTAGCCAGGATCTACAAGTAATGTCTAGATGATGTATAGATGTCTAGATGCTCAGGTGTAATATGATATGCCTAGCAGACTAAGCTACCATTCAAGAACACAAAGTGCCTGAGTTGTGATGTACCAAATAGTTTCTTGTCATGCATTATTATTTAACCGTTCATTTCACTTTATAGTCATATATCGTGCCAGTAATATTTTCTGTCTTTTGATATTAGGCTAGTTGTTTTATGTTTGGAAAGAAACTGAAGACAAACAAAAGAATGGCTTTGAAGGAGTAACAAAAACTGCTGGGAATCAAAGAGAGTATGCATGTCCATGAGTTTTATTCTGTACTTTGTATTCTTGTTTTATGATTTACACATGTTATTCATCTACAGGATGCATGGTTCCGTTCACCAACTAGTAAACGTTTATTTACCAGAACTATGAATAGCGGCTGGTGGCGCTCATTTCAAACGCAGAGGGCTGGTTTTATTTGGGACACCTGTACTTGATCTTGAGCCTCTTGCAAAATGCCGGGTTTTACACCCCTTCAATCTTCCTGTTATAGTCAGAAAGAAAGGAAAGACAGAGCCAATCAAAGGACTGATTTGAGGATGTTGTGAAATAGCTCTAGAATGTACTTCTCAAGAAAAGGTGTATTATTATATACATTTTGATTGAAATGAATTTTTGCTAGCTTTAAGACCTCTCAATGCTGAATGTGGAGGGCTATAAAAATAACAAAGTAATGGGATGGTAAAAAGAGATAAAAATATATAGTAAAGTTTCACAGCGATAGTCAGAGAACATGTTTTTGATTTGTTTTGCACTTATTGGTCTTCTCCAAGTGTCATTATTAAATTGGATATGAGAGTAGTGTTGTTTAAGAGCGTGCATCACATGCCAATTAATTACGTGGCACAGTTTACACAAACAATATTGCATGTAGATAGTTTCTTATTAAACATTAATGGAGATAAAGAGTTAATAGAAGCTCCTAATACTAAACATTGATGAAATACAACTGCATTGAAAAGCCTATTTTTGACAATTTTAGAATGGATTCACAGATAAGCAATGTTGACAAATCTTTATTCTGTCTTAACAGGGACATACAGTAGCTATTAACAAGAAAATTTGTCGCTTTGTCCCCCATCGTCACCGCGGAAAACTTTGAGTAATCATTCAAATATGAATGCACTGCACACATTTCTTTTATTCCCTCGGATACCTTGCGCAAGCCGGAGCTGCTATGATGAATGCACTGCACACATTTCTGGCATATCTTGGCCTTTTATTCCCTCGGATACCTTGCGCCAGCCGGAGCTGCTATGATGAATGCTCTTAAGTGTGTTTAATATCAACATACTTATAATGAACAAAATTAAATTGGAAGTTATTAATAAGTTGGTATCTAGTGTATAAAGTAATAAGATTAAATCTCTCTTTGAGAGTTACAATTTTATTCTGAAGGAAACTCTCTATATTTTAAAAATGACTAAACCAACAGAAAAAATCAGCAGGAACACGTACAAACCAAAGTTCTAGAACTATTCAATGGATAAAAACCATGTTCTAAAAGAGAACAAGGTATTTCATTACAATCACATTAATACAAAAATGAAAATCAAACACTTAAAATACAAGGAGAAGCAAAGATTTTATGGTTATGTGATGGTTTATTAATATTTATATTATGTCCATTCGAAAAGCATTAAGTTATTTTCTAACAGCAGCAATTATATAAAGTTAGGTCTGGTTGCACAAACATCATATTGGTCTTCAATCACATGATTGCCAGTCAGCTTGATCGTAGATCAAGAAATGTTTGGGTTGAAACAAAGTTAAATGGGGATCAAAATTGAAAACAAACATGGCAACACTGTATTTGAAAAATCTTATAGTGAAATGACCTAAATGTATACATATTAATGGTTATGATGTTTGAACAATGTCTCCAGTAGTCTAGGCTGCCTATTATTTATTTATATATTAATTTCAATAAATTACAATATCTGCCACATTCCTTGAAAAAAAGGGTTTGATCAATTTTTAGTGATATTAATAAATATATACAATAAAATTTACTTAGTCTAAACCTTATCTCGAATTTTATTTCTCTGTGATTAAGTTAAGGTTAATTTCTTTCCTGTAGCTGCTTGATGGGGGAGAACTATATGGTAAGCCTAACCAGGGATATGATCAGCAATCACCTCCCAGTTGTTAATGGCGCAACTGAAAATAAGGTTTGAGACAGTGATTGGCAGTCAAGTAACATTTTATCTCTGATCAAGACACTGACTATTGTTTGTGCAACCGAGCCTTAATCTTTAAAATGTTAACTGATGTTTTGTCGACATCTTCCTCTCATCCTTAAAAATAAAACCAAATTGTGAAACAAATAAATTATATTCTGAAATTGTCTATTTGCAAGATGTTGTGTTGGTTTGTAAGTGTGGAGCTATCTGCCTTCCATGCAGGTAGAGTACAGTATCAGGTTCAGGTAGAGATGGACCAGAAAGACAAGTAGCAGGCCCTTACATCACTTTTTCTTGGCATCCTTTATGCCTGCTCCTGCGTTGAACTTGAAGAAGATGATGTCGCCATCCTCCACAACGTAGTTGCGTCCTTGCTGCCTGTATTTGCCTGCCCCCTGTGACACAATAATCACAACTATTAGACTCCCCTGTCCCACTTCATAGTCTCGGCCATTCTATACATGTTCTATAGTCAAATTCACAGGCTTTGTTAGCAGGTTTATTAGGGGCCACAGGGGCCAGACCCCTCCAACATTTTTCAACATAAAAATTCAATTGTTTCTTTCTTTTTTTTTTATTCTATAAATTATATTATAATAAACATGAATATGAAGTGGGCGCCATTCTCTACATGCAGTGAATTATTTAATTCATTATACAATATTCAGTCAAGATTATTGATTCCTCGCTCCAAACATCCCGCGAGGACTTTATCAGCACTGTAGTGACTGAATATAGAAGATGAGCAGGGCCAGCCGTTCCAGTGCCTGCTCTACACTAGAGAATGGGGCCAGCCTGAGTGGGCCCGCTGTACGATAAAAGTGGTTTATAGTTTGTTTCTGCGTTTATGTGTCTGTGTTTTAGTATGTGTTAAGACCCAAGAAGTTAGATGATGCGTGAAAATGATTAATTAAAATGACTAAAGTTGATTCTTTACTAAAGGCTTTGTATTATTCATTAAAACTGCAAGAAAAACTGGAAATTAAACGGTTAGGAGCATATCAGCCTAATGAGTTTACATTTAAGCATTAAACCTTTTCTAATGCTTGGGTTGATAAACAATTGTGGTTAACATTGAGTGAAAAAAACCGAGCTTATTTTGTTTTTATTGTTTATTATTTGGTGGTGAGGGGTTGTGGACAGCAGTTGGCTGTAAGAATCTTAAACATCCATGTAAAATAATTTAAAAAAACATTTGTAACAATAAATATTGCATCACAGATAGATTCCATGGTCAAAATTTCAGTCCAAAAACACAAAGGGATATTTTAGTCAGATTTATAGAATGCTTAAAATACTGTGTTATTTATGAACCGACGTCAAGAGACAGATGAGCCCAACTTTTGGATAATTATTATCCATAACATCACTTGAAAAGTTTAGTTCGAAACCTATAATATTTTATTCTTTCTGTTTTGTAGATTTGTTGAGTGATTTTGTAATTATAGTGATTTTTAAAAATTAGGAAAACTTAAAAAAATTTAATTCTAGTTTTGACATGCCCCCACTAAAAATAAAGATCACGCTCTGCCACTGGTTCCGTAATAAGATGAGTAAATGGAATACTCTTAGTATCATAAAAGAAAACGAGAACTATTTTATTCAGAAAATTCAAAACCCATGTTTACTGCAATCGATATGCATGACATATAAAACTAATTCAGTTATCATATAATTCATACTATTCAATAGTTAATTAAGAGCTAGCAACTCTTTTGGTTGGATTACAAATTGAGGTGAGATCTTGGATAGTGTGAGAAAAAACAAAGGTTTGAAACCCTAAACAGGTGTTGTCTTATAAACTAACATAGTAAAATAGTTTGTCTATTTTTATTACACTTTGCAGGACTTCAAAATATGATACTAATGTCAGCTTACTTTACACGCTGTTTCTGATCCCTCTTCTTTGAAGTCGTCAAACTTCATCACTTCCGCCATAATAAAGCCTTTCTCAAAGTCTGTGTGAATCTTTCCAGCCGCCTGTGGTGACTTTGTACCTTTCTGGAAAATAACAAAATTCAAACTTTACTAGCTTTAGTTCAACCAAAAATTAACTCAACTTGTTATTTTGTCATACATTTTAGTGCCAGTGTGCCATATAGAATGTGGATGTATGCATGCGTGTGTGCGCGCATGTGTTTGTGTGTATGCTAAACTTATAAAACCTAAAAGGCTAAAACTTTGATAACGTATATTTAATGAAACCTGACTGTGCATCTCTAGCAAAGTGAGCCTGCCTGATGTAGTGTGGGTAGAGTCGGATGAATAGAATCGATTCATTCAAATGAAAACAGTAGCTGACTTGACCTGAGCTGGCTAATTCATTCTCTTACCACTCCCTTGTTAGAAGTGCTGAGTAAAATCGACCTTATGATTATGAATATTTCCAAGCTATACACATTTCTATTAGGTTCATTTTCAATAAATAGTCCTCATTGCTACACAATAATCGACTTTACGCTTTTGAATGATTTTAAGGCTAATTTAATACAAAGTGTAAGTGGTTGTACAGTTTACAATCAAATATCAGCAAAAAAAAAATCGAATGAAAATTACCAAAGATTATTTTATTTTGCTACACTATAATGTATACTACGTAGATGGGTCTTTTACATTTACTTTAAATTTTACCTTCCTAATTAACTAAACGCAAATAGCCTGCACAGGTTGAGAGTTAACTTCTTTTTTTACTTTGACTTAATTTATTAAATAAATAAGCATATACTTTTTGTATATTTAATAAAACAATGCCCGGCTGTAATATTCAGATCGTATTATAATTTTATTCATTGAAATAATTTTACATTCTTATAACACAAAATATCATTATCCAGCAAACTTACGTGGTCGTTTGTCGAGTAGTATTTGTGTGTTTGATTGTAAGTGAAGCTTTCAGGAGGGATATCATTGATTCAGTACTTCATCACTTACCTGTTTAGGAAATATTAGAGGGTCAATTATTTCGACTCTTTAGAACACAAAGGGAAACGTATGTTCTTTATGTTATTATTACTATTATTATGCAAAAGTATTTCTATTAATGGCGAGATACTTATGGGACTAATGCGTTCACTGTATAGTATCTTGTTGTGGCTGTACTTTGGTCTTTGGCACCGGAACAAGGAACTAAATACAGTAATATAAAAGTGTTGATAAGCTGCAAACGCAAAGGAATGTGTGTTGGGAGATCCGACAGCAGGGTAAGGAGAATAGTAGCACAAAGCAAAACCAGCAACTAGTAACTACTTTTAGTTAGAAGTAGTAATAGCTAGCATCAGATTATTACCAACTCTCTACTCTTATCAAAATCATTCAAATGATTCTTGAGAATGTGAACACAGGTTGTTTTTAACTTTTACATATTGTGATCCTTACACTTAAGAATGCGAGGACCTATCATACAAATATGTCTAAAATCAAGAAAACAACCATTTTAAACTTGGCATAGGATTGAATCTTAGGATGTGTGTTTTTTAGCAACACAGTGCCACTTACTACCTGTACTGGTTACACGAGGGTGTATTCCTCTCTGGCATAGTTTCTGTTTATGTTACATTTCGCACCCCCGCGACAAAAGTGTCACACAACAAAACTTGCATTTACTCAGAACAGTCCAGTTTAGAATCCTACACAGCAGCCATTAAGAACCAAATTAATCTTACTGTTTGATATTTGGAATAGAGTACGGATCACTGTAAAGCTAATTATGCTCGACTATTACATTCCCTTAATGGTATCATTTCCACCCCTTTTTGAACTTAAGTCACTTTGGAAAACAATCCTATGGGGATGATTTTTTAATTTATGACACATCTAACAGTATTGAACAAACATTATAATACATTAACATCAAAACTTTTAATCGATGAAAAGTACCAAAATATTTTTATCTATAATAAAATTTTAGTATTGGCCGTAAAGAAAGTTCAATTATTTAAATACACAAACATCAAACATTCACCTGTAGAGTGGTACACAAATATTACTCTCTGTATTAGAAAATGTAGTATTGATACTATTGAAATAATAATAATAATGAGTACTTGTATCACAAAAAAATCAAAACCATTATATATAAAAAAATACCATAAAAATGTTTTAGGTATTATAAAATATTAGTATTGGCAGCATTAAAAAAAACATAATTATAATGCACAAACATCAAAACTTTTAACTATACAAACATTACAAAAATATATTTAAGTACTTATTGGAAAATATTAGTATTGGCACTATTGAAAAAACAATAATTAATGTAATGCACAAACAACAAAACTTTTAGTTTAAGTAAAGTCTGCGCCGGAGGTTATTTACTTTTAACCCCAGGTACGTAAACAGGGAAAACATACAAAGACATAAAACCTGTGAAAGGTGACCTGGTGGTCTAGGGGTAAGGTGTCAGACTTCTATGCTGGCGGCCGGGGTTCAATCCTCGGTCCCGGCACAGATNCCGGGGTTCAATCCTCGGTCCCGGCACAGATTTATCTGATTACCAAACCCTTCCTTCACCTCTGACAAGACATCTTGTGAATGTGGGGAATACCAGGCCTCCACGGTGGTTCAGATCCCACGTTAAACTGTAGGTCCTCCATTTCATCTCACAATCACCCTACCATTACAAATTATCGTAAGTGTGTATAGCCCGAACGGGTAGTAAGACGCGGTGATGATAATAATAATAATAATAATAATAAAAACAAGTGAAAGCAAAGATAATGATGAAGATAAACAAATAGGCTTTCATGAGATCAGTTATATCAACACGTACATTAAAAGTAATACAGGCACTATCCAGTTAGTGAAGTTTTAGGCTAAATATGAATTCCTAAAATTGATAACCCCTAAGAGAGGTATCTAGTGTTCCCACTCAATAGTTCTCAAGGCAGGAAGCGCCAACATCAGTACAACACAAGCAAATCCCTGGTTGTGCTTGCTATGGGTAGCCTCTCTGTTAGAAACAATTACACTTACAACAATACCCTACCCTATAAGTTAACCAGTTAGCTTGGTTAAATAAACTAGCTGTCTTACTACAGGGGAAGAAGACTACCCACGCTAGTGAGGCTAGCATTATTCAGTTACAATAGTTGCAAGCTATACAGTGTTTATTCCGGCTAAACTGTAGACGAACGTTCCAATCCAGGGCTCTAGGCCAAGCACATAATGACCCGGCAAATAACCAATCAGTCTGAGCCAGACTCGATGTGATCAAACCCGAGACGGTCGACTACCAATCCCAGAAGTGACGAGTAGTAACAAACGCGAGCCATGCCTGATGGGCAAAGAGCCCACAAGTTGAACAACACAATAAGACACACTGCTAGGCCTGGAACATCCTAAACGGTCCCTTTCATCTGAAGGAACTGGTAACTACGACATGGTCGTGCAGGCCATGGAGTGGGACACACTACTAAAACTCTGTTCAGCGTAGGAATTGTTTTCTGAAAGGTCTTTTTCCCTACCAGAAATCTATTATATAGTAGAATATTGATAAGAAAAAAGACCTTTCAGAGAGTAATTCCTACCGTGAATGGAGTATAGCTAAACTGTAGGTCTGAGGGACCCAGCATTTATCAGTGACATAGAACGTCACCGATGGCTAGCACTGCGAGCCAGAAACTTTAAGACTAAACTACATTTACATGAAAAACATATGCATTATCATAATAGAACATCTCATATTATAGAATAATTAACTTTTTCGTGATAATGCCATATTATTTTTAACTATAGTAGCAATTATTGTTCTTTATTTAATATGAATATTAAATAATAATATACTAATTGTAATTTATTAGAAGGACTGTGAACTAGCGGTCTAGGGGTAAGCTGTCAGACCTCTGTGCTGGGGATCTGGGGTTCAATCGTCAGTCGCTGCACAGGTTTAACCGATTGCCAAACCCTTCCTTCACCTCTGACAAGACATGTATTAATCACAACTTGTGAATGTGTTTAATACCAGGCCTCCACCGTGGTTCGGATTCCACGTTAAACTGTAGGTCCTCCATTTCATCTCACAATCACCCTACCATTACACATTAGCGTAAGTGCGTATAACCCGAACGGGTAGTAAGATGCGGTGCTAATAATAATAATAATAATAATAATAATAATAATAATTAGGAGAAAATATTGAAGTTATTTGAACAATTACCGCAGCAATTCTTCAGAATAGTTTACTACTTTTTATCCTCCAAACCAAAATTCTCCCGTAAGAAATATATGAAAATATATTATGTAAGAACCAGCATGAGATATAATTTATCCTTTTCAAAAAAATACACCAAATTGAAAATACATTTTTTTTAAATCAAATTGAACACCAACATTTGGATTATTAAAAATATGTTCTGCAAAAACAATAAGTGAAGTTTTGTCAATGTGACATTGATACTTTGGACAAAACGATCATAACATTGTAAATCAAACTATCAACTAAAGATATAATTATAATGGCTTGTTAGTAGGTACGACACTAGATTTACTAAAGTTTTATTTGAAACAAACTGCATTTAGAAGTTAATATAAAGTAAGCTAGGGTGAACACTAGAGTCACCATCATCCAACCTAAAGTGGGGGCATTCCGGACCAAATAGCTGAAAAGCCAGATAATACGTGATACAAATGTACTAATTTTTTATCATGGATTTGCCTACTTTTATTAATTTTCATAGAACATCTTTGTTTTAAAAGAATCTGCCCATTTTATGATTGTGATGTAAAATAGGAATACCAACAGTAATCATAAAGGGACAGTAAAAATTAAACAAGAAATAAATTTTTAAAATCTTTAATATACAGTAATTTATTTTGGAAATGTAACATCAGCTACAAAGCAAGAACAATAAGTGAAAATATAGCGTTCAATGAATTACATTATAAATTCAGTATTTTTTTTATAGTGGATATGTACTGGTTTGTTTATTTTAAAACATACTTGTTGACAGCGAGAATAATTGCAACTTTACTGTACTTGGACTAACAACCACCATGTTATGTTTGAATGTCAGTGAGCACTGCCAGATTTTTATTTTTGGGAATTAGGATTAATATTGGTAAAGCTGAAGAAAAAAACAGGATCTTGCCAGGAAAAAAGTTGGACACACAAAAAACAAAAACAAGTAAATACAAAATATATTTTAATTTTCAAATGTTATATTAATTGTTGTAAAAATAATAAATTATTAATGATTTTTAAAATGTTTACTTTCACTTTGCATATGATCTCATTATTTAAAAAGTATCCTATTATTTTTTGTGCATTTATAAAATTCCTTACAAGTAATGTCAAAATTAAACTGTACAAGCAACTCCGATTTTATATGTTGAACAGAGCATTTGTTTCTCACGTCGGAACATTTCAGATTCAGCTGAGAAAATACTTTTTCCACAAAGCAGTTGGATGTCGGTGTGCTCAAAATATATAAAGCTAGTATGAATAGTTTTACATCCTTTACTGGAAATTACTAAAATAATGGTTTCTGTTTATCTGCAGCCAGTTTATATTGTATCTTTCATATTGACTTCCACAGATGGTTTTCTCTTCAGTTCATATAAATGATCTATTATCTGTCATATTAAAAGGAATCAGTATTTTCTAACCAATGTAGGATACTGTTTCTACCATGTTCACAAAATATAGTTTACTAAAAAAAACTCAGATGAAAAATCCTAACCATCTTCTAAGTATTATAGAAATATTTTATACCAACAATGGTTTTATTTCTTTGTGAATCATCCAGTTTAT
Organism: Timema californicum; assembly: GCA_902141385.1. Taxonomy (NCBI): domain Eukaryota; kingdom Metazoa; phylum Arthropoda; class Insecta; order Phasmatodea; family Timematidae; genus Timema; species Timema californicum. The sequence goes on along the minus strand of CABFOW010008117.1, from coordinate 5,885 downwards.
TTATAGGTTGTCTTGATTGTGAGCTTGTTTAAAAACGGGCATAGTACGGCGGCAGCAAGCAGGCAATAGATTGTGCTTCTTTTGTTCATATTTCATATGGACCCATCAAATTATGAACAAAATTTAAATAGTCAAGAGTTATGCCCTCCTCTTCTACAGTTAAAAAAATAATGGGATGTTTGGCAACAATGAGGGCAAAAGTATTACTGGTTACCAAAACATTTTTTCAAATAATCCCAAAACAAGTACAGTTTGTGAGACAAAACAGTATTTGTGGTCAGACGATATTAGATACCACACTAAGCCATGACGCGATAAGACACACGCGAAATATAAGTTCTGTGGAGGTTGTGTGTGTGTGTGTTTGGTTTAGTTCATTATTCTTAGGCCTGCTTCCGCATGATTTTCAATATTAAACTGTATTTAGAGAGTTACAGTCACATTTGTTACTAGATATAATTGTAGTTTTTGAAACTTATATTAATGTTTTTGAAAATAAAAGTGTTGTAAATGTGGTTAAAAGAAACAACAATAAAGTATTCTCCCTCTTATTCTTTTGTTTACTTAAGGTGGCAACCTCGGTCAGCGAGAAAGTATCAATTGTGCCAAATTTCAAATGAAACTAAATATTAATCATCCATTATATTGGCTCGGACACACTGTATAGTGCCCAACATATTATTTTACTGTCATCAAGTCACATGGTAGATGAAAGAGAGAGGTTTACGTTTGTAAGCAGCTGTCAATCAACTTTATCAGCGTTTCTCAAATCGTGCTCCTCGGAGCCCCGAGGCTCTCCAAGACCCTAGAATCTTTGTGGGGCTGGAATTTTCGAAATACACTCCAACCAAAACAAACCACATTATTTTTTTATTTTAGCACCAACAAGGTGGGTTATATGCTCACGCTAATGTGTTAGGAAAAAGGAAGGTTGAATTAAAAAAAGAGTGTAGCCACATTTGCGTGGAGGGTAAGAAGCCATTTAGTAAAAGAAAACCTCGGTACACCCGAACAGGATTGAACCACAATCTCCCCGTCCCAGTCTAGTCTATCGCGAGAGTACATCTTAGAACACATGGCCACCGAGTTGTGTAGAGGGTTCTGAAGGTTACCATACCAGCACTGTAATACAGCTCCCTAGACAAGGATGAACTTGTAAACTGTACAGTGGTCGCTGAACTCTTGCTTTGGAACAGAAACCAATAATCAGTTTTTATTGTATGTTGCACTAAGCACAGGCAAGCCTACGGGCCGGGCTGGGGTCGGATGTGTCTCGTGGCCGTGAGTTCGCTGACACTGATTTAAATACATTACATACAAATTAAATTTCAGCGGTATTTCCATATAGATTTAGGATACAATCTATTAATGGCTCGTCTACAGCTTGTAGTAATATATTGGCCGTCTACGATATCATCGTAGTAGTAAGTCGGAATGAATGAACATTGTAGGTTTCTTCCGACGGCACCTTACGTCCAGCCAATCAGAAACTAAGATGGTTGGACTGCTAAAATCAGTTTAAATTAATTTTAATTTAATGTAGGAGGATAGTTTTTGTAATAAATAAAATATATATATGTATATATATATGTATATATATATGTATGTATATATGTATTTTGCAGTTTTAAAATTTATTATAAATCATATAATATAAACATTTAAAATATTTTTAAATTATTTGCAAATATGAATTATTTATGACTTTGATTTTGTAGTCATAGTCTATGCTGGTAAATGTAAATCTTTGATATGTATGCTCTTTGCCTCAATTTTTTTTTTCTCGATAGTTTTTTGAAGCTTAAACTGTTTCAAAAATGAAGCTTGACTGAGTCTCAATATCCACCTTTTTATGACAAAAAAGATCCTCTTTACAAAGACGAATATAAGAAGACCCTACAATGGACCCAAATCGCTCAAACATTCAGTGAAGTTACCCAAAAGAAAATCATAGTAATGTATTTCAAAGACAGTTTTTGGTATTCAACGGTAGTATTTTTAAATTTACTTGTCTTGCTACAACTAAAACTATTTATCAATCTAAATAATTATTTCAAAGTTAAAATTGAGAACAGTGCTACCTATAGTTACATACATTGAAACAGTCTGGTATATATATTTAGTTATTATGTTTTCTTGATTCCTATTGGTTGAAATTATGGGTCCCGACAATAAAATGTAGACAGTCAATTTTGTATAACCCTACATGTCTTACAACTACTACTACTCCGGCAGGTTGTAGACGAGCCATTAACATGTTTCAACGATCTACTCAGATCTGTTTTTATTATGAAGCCTATTTGTCTCGACCCCCCCCCCTCCAAAAATTTGGCCGAAATATAATCATTCATACAAACTATGCTAAATTGAAATATAGTAAAAGCCTCCATTTAAGGTACTTAATAAAATTAAAACTATTCTGAGACTTGAACCGCGTCCATGAAACTGTACCCCCATTTCGGCCGTTACTAAAACAAAATATTGCTATTATAACGAAATATCAAACGTTAGGGACAGTTTCATAGACAGGTTCAAGTCTCAGAGATAATGTGATTTAAACATAACGCCTTCAAAACAATTAGAAAATGAGTTTAAATGGTTTTAATTGACCTGCTGGTTGAAATGTAAACTTAAATTGTTATTTCAAATTTGGAACAAATTTTTAAACCCGATTAAGGAGGTAAAGCAGCTATATAATTATTTAAAGTGAAAAGTCCATACATTAGAATATTGTTGCAACGTGCATTTCACTGTAGTTTCAAAGAGCTGCTGATAGGATGCGCTAGCGTCGAGCAGTTCTAACCCTCGTCGCTAGATGTCAGGGCACGTGACGAGGTTTAGTGGGTGTGTCAGGGAGAATCAAGGAGGGCGGGGAAGGGAGGCTCCGTGGGTGGTACTCGGAGGGGAGGGGAGACGAGCGCACGAGTCAAAAACAATATTAATTCAAAGGAGCGACGGGGTAATGTTGAACGTTAGAGTCAAATAAGAGGAGAATAATTATGGCTCCGACAACTCGAACATGGTGGACGACAATACTTTGTAATGAATAATTAGTAATGGAGAGTAATTTTATTCCATCTTATATTCACACCCACCACGAGACACTTTGAGAAGGCATGTGTTTTTACGATCAATGCTTCTAAAATATTTGAATGGGGAACCCCGCATTTCATCTACAAGTGTTTATTTATCTGAGGTATTTAACGTGCACTTTCTGAGTCGACTGATTATATCAGCACACTAGAGTTTATATGAGCGAGAGCGAAAGAGCCTACCAAATTTGCATACCTTCCAGAGTTAATTTACAAAGCCACAATCGACAAGGGACACACGGCTTTACTTTCCCTCGCAAGGAAAGTTCGTTGACCCCTGCCGGGTTTGAACCCGCGTGCACCGGGTCCTAGGGCGAGCACTTCACCTCAAGACCACCGAGGCCGACATCTACGAGTGAATGGGGTGGACTGGGCCACCAGGAGATATACCAGTGAGCTGGGTTAATTTTGGACAGCCGCAAATACTTTAGACTAAAATAAATCTATACATTCAATCCTAAATGATCGTTTGAAGAAAAAAAAGAGTCAAAAGTTCCCGTAGGTAAAAAATTATGAGGTTGCCTAATATACGTCTTATATTAAACGGCATTAAATATAAAACCGTCCTATTTGTTATTTCTTGGTGTTGTTTGTAAACACATTTGTTTATTGAACCTATACTCACTGTTACTACAAAGTAGTACAGGAAGGTCGATTTAACCCTTAAATTAAGGGAAGTCTACTTTAAGTTTAAAAGAGAAAAATATTATTCTACCCAAATTGACTGTAACGATTTTGATTAAAATTAGGTCATAGGCACAGTTTAAAATTATGAACAAAATGTCGTAGCTAATGTTCTCATTAAACAACTAGTAGGGTCCTTGATTTACATGAGCGGATATCTCCAGTTTTGGTCATATTCCCACAACTCTTTTGAGATACAAAATAAATTATCATTTAAAAGTTTTAAGACTATTACGATATTTTAATAAAACATTGCTAAAGCAAATTTCTATAAAACCAATAATTTCCCATCTATAATCAATACATATAAATTGTTTACCAACAGAATGCGCCGTCCGACGCGGGCCGGTCCCGCCAAGTGAGCGCTGCCTTTTCAGACCTCTTAAAAATGATATCTTTATAAGGCATCTTATTTAAACTTTAACCAATATATTCCTCATGTGCCTAACCTACATACCTTATTTTTAACGAAAATGAGGAAAATCAGGGAAGAACTATAATCGAGAATAGTGCCCGGCCTGGTGCGGAGGGATACGCCAACTTTGAAAGAGCGGTCCCCATGTTGAAAAGTATAATCATATTGTAAAACTATGTAAACACATCGCTCGGTCAATTATCACGTAGAAACCTGCTTCGGTGGTCTAACGCGCTACTCTCGCAGTAGACTAGACTGACAATGACAGGGAGATCACGGTTCGAATCTCGGTCAGGAGTACTGAGGGTGTTTTTTAAAAACGATGTTCCACTCTCCCTGCGTGTAAATGCGGGTACACTTTCTGTTAATATAACCTTCCTAATCCCTAAAACCATTAGCCTAATTAGTAGATAAGTGTATAGCCCGAATGGGTAGCAAGACGCGGCGCTAGATGTAGAGGACATGATGACATTCGTTTGGATGTTCTCATTAAAAGATATTTGGGAAATGTCTCCTGGAGACGGCAGATCTGTGTTTCGAGGAAGACGAGGGCTGTGATTGGTTACAGCCAGGCCCGAGGCGGTCACGTGGGAGTTTCAAGTCGACCTCATCAGGAATGTTCGACAGTCGACTTGACCTCCAAATTAAAAGTGTGTGTGTTGGGGGGGTGTTCATTCTCCCCGAGATCGTCCAGAAATGGCACGTTCACCGGGTCCTCCGAGGCACGCGGAACTATTTTCATGCAAATCATAGGGAGAAGGGGGAAAAGGGGGAAGAGATGCATAGAGAAGGGCCAATTTGGATTCCGTGTGCGGAGCAAAAGGGAAGCGAAATGGGCTCTAATTTGACCATGTAACGGGTCGCGAGTAATACGCCCACCGTTTTCAATGCCCCAAATAAAAGGATGCATAATAGAAAAGATAAGGGAGACAAAAAATATATATATAAAAAAACCGAGGCAAAGAGTGAAGAGTGAAACACGAGAAAGCGAACGAAGGACAAAGTGAAGCAAGTGGACTGCTGGCAAACGAAAATTTAAACCACATAAAAAGAGTCTAAAAAGAAAGCTTCTTTTGGAGTAGAACGCATCCGGCGCCATTTGCATCCCTAATAACACTGCTCCAGCCCGTACCTCTAATGGGGGAGAGCGTACGCAGACGACCGGCCCCAAATTGTACACTTCTTACGATAGTTTAAATAAATAATAGACTAATGAGGACTCTACAAGGTTCCGATAAAGGACCAACAATATGTTATTCCTAAAAAAAATGCTAATTTTCGGATATGTAGGGGTTTAAAATGATCATACTATCAAGTTTAAACTCGGTAATAAAAAGAAGTGGATGTAAACATTCCAAGGGCCTTGTGGTTCTTCTCGTGTGTAGACACATTTCTACCTGCTTGTAGACACAACAGTTCTACCTGATTGTAGACACAGTTCTACCTGCTTACAGACACAGTTCTACCTGCTTACAGACACAACAGTTCTACCTGCTTACAGACACAACAGTTCTACCTGCTTACAGACACAGCTCTACCTGCTTACAGACACAGTTCTACCTGATTGTAGACACAGTTCTACCTGCTTACAGACACAGTTCTACCTGCTTACAGACACAGTTCTACCTGCTTACAGACACAGTTCTACCTGCTTACAGACACAACAGTTCTACCTGATTGTAGACACAGTTCTA
>CABFOW010008116.1:0-19595 GCA_902141385.1 Timema californicum | reverse complement strand
AGGATAACTTGGGCAGATAGTAGGCCCCTAGGACCGTCTTATAAATGTAAGCTATAGTTATTGACAGGAATTATTCGCCGACTATGAACGCTGCGTATGTTAGGTTGAGGTTCGAATCCTGGAGGAATTTAACTTGTTTAATGTAAATTAGGTAAAGTAATCTTCGAACATGAACTGTGCATATTACAGGCCATGGTGCGAAGCTTGGAGAAGTTTACCAGGTTTAGTGTTTACTAGGGAGTTGTTCTCGAACCATAAATATGGTAAAATTGAGGTCATGATTTAACTCTTGGAGAAATTTGGCAAGTTCGTTTCTTAACAAGAATATTAAAACTTTGACTATAAACATAGTAACACTTAGGTTTTAGGTCAAATCCCGGTGGATTTTAAAGGGAATCTTGACTTTAATCTTTAGCCTTTGGATTCAGGTCTGGGTTCGAATCATGGTCGTAACAAATTAATTTATCTGTATTATTATTATATGTTAGGGTATTTATTATGTTTACAGTCTGATGTATTTATCTCATCTAGGTTAGTTTATTAGTTCACGGAAAATGTTAACCTTAGATTATTTGGATTGTTTTCAGTCAGATGTTTCCAATGTTATATTTTATTACTACGAGGTTCAAGACCCGCTAAATGCTAGTTTCATGGGAAATATTAACTTGCGGTTTTGGAGACTTGATAGTTTCAAGGGAAAATTTATTATTTGTAAACCTTTATATTTTTTATTTAGAGACGAGTTCTCTTTTTCATCTTGGATAATTATATCCTATTTGTATCTTTATTTATAAAGAGAATTACTTTATCAAATATACATTAGCATTTATATATATATATATATATATCAAAGTTTGATTTACATTATTGTACAAATTAACCAATACTGAGTGTTATCAAAATAAACGAGCCCTTGGGCAGTATTTGTATACCTTTGTTAGTTCTTGTCTGAACTCAGACTACCTTTTGGTTATGTCCATTAGACTTAGCCTTAGCTTTTCTGGCCAGACAAGAGGGTTCTTGAACTAGTCGAAGCAGGATGACATGGCCTCTCTGTGATTTCCCCCTTTTTTGTAATTTAAAACCGCGCTCTCTGTGGCGACTAGTTGAACTTAGGTTATGGGACTAAGGGACGGCTACCACAGAGGGCGTTGCCCGGTTGACAATGCCTATAACGGCCGAGTCCAAATTTAACCAAGCCATAGTTTAAGTCTTTAAAATAAATAAATGAATATATAAACAAAATTTGTTCATCCTGATGCTGACCAAGTCCAGGACAGGACTACTGTATATATATTACCTGTTAATGATATATACATATACCATAGAGATAGAACTCACTGGTCTTTTGTTAAAAGATAATAAATATAATGTAACATACAAAAAGATGGGACAGTTAAATCCTCTTTCTCAGGAACCGCTCGAATTACATATAATAGAAATCTATAGAGTTGAGATAAAAAAAATTGAGATAAAACACATTTAACTCTGAAGGGCCTTTAATTGGAATCATTATTTTATTCAAACAGTACACCTAATTATATCAAATTTGTAACCTAGTTGTAAAGTCACATTTTAATTCCTAAAATTATTATCACACAAAATCTACAAATAACATTGATTTTATAACAAAATATAAAACTTATTGTAAAAGTGTACTCTAAAGTGTATCATATAAAGAAAACGAGGGTGAATTAATTTGAATTGTTTATGTACATCAGTCCTTTTACCTATCAACTACTCTCATTCCTGCTAGAAAAGTTAAATAACTGATGAAATAAGTTGACAACTGAACATATCTAACTGCATGTATCAACTCACATTGTGTAACATGTGGAAGTGGAAGAGTTGTTTGGTACAGAGAGTAGGTGCTGGGTGGGTGGTGTTAATAAACTGGTGACTGACTCTGGCTGAACCACGAATAAAAAAATAGATGCTTCGGCTCCTGCTTCTGCTTGAAATATCATAAATGGATCAAAACTAACTTTAATATAATAGAAAAAATAATTGAAAATAATTAAAATAGTCTTTAATTTAGAATACGCAAAAAGAGGACAAAACTAAAAAATTACTTTTTTTCAAAAAATTTAATTTTTGCCAGATACATAAGATTATTAACAACACAATTGAATGTTTCCTTGCGATTTTTTTACTTTTTCAATAAAATTATCCAATTCTATACAACCCAATAAAATATAACCTGACCAATCTCAATCACTGTGTATTTTCTATGGATTATTTTCCATTTAAAAATAAAATTTAAATTAATATTTTAAAATGTTTTATGATTCACTTTATATAAATAAATAGTTGTGAAGCTATTTATATTGATTACAGAATGAACCAGATTGCCAGGCAACTCAACTTAAACTGGAAAGTACCATTGAATCCGCACTTCATTCTCTTATAAAATCAGAGAAAACGTCCACTGCACCACCTAGTGATATGTGTGAAGAGTTTGGTTTTAAAGAAGAATTTTGTTTTGATGAAAGTTCTACTGGTGTTATTGAAAATAACAAAATACAATTTGGAAAAAACTCCACCAATGAAATCCATAAAAATGTTTACATCCCCGTTGTGAATGACCAAATAATGGACACCAAATTTTTAAATAATGAGCCCAATCTTTATCAAAAGATTAGAGATAAATATAATTGTGATGATTATAGCAAGTCATATACAAAAAACATCAACATTAAATCTCATTTGCTAACTCAAAGTGAACAAAGACCTTACAAATGTGATATTTGTAGCAAGTATTTCAAAATTAAGAGAATCCTTAAAAACCATCTCATTTCTCATGGTGAACACAGGCCTCATAAATGTGGCTTTTGTGGCAAGTGCTTCAAACTAAATAGCACCCTTAAAAAACATCTCGTAACTCATAGGGAAAAAGGACCTTACAAATGTGATATTTGTAGCAAGAATTTCAAAACTAAGACCATCCTTAAAACCCATCTCGTTAATCATGGTGAACACAGACCTCACAAATGTGATGTTTGTGGCAAGCTTTTCAAACTAAATAAAAGCCTTAAATCTCATCTCATTTCTCATGGTGAACATAGACCTCATAAGTGTGATGTTTGTGGCAAGTGTTTCAAACCAAATACAAGCCTTAAATCTCATCTGATTACTCATAGTGAACACAGACCTCACAAATGTGATGTGTGTGGCAAGTTTCAAAGAAAAGCACAATCTTAAAATTCATCTCATTATTCATGGTGAACACAGACCTCACCAATGTGATGTTTGTGGCAAGTGTTTCATACTAAATAGCTACCTTAAATCTCATCTTGCCAGTCATAGTGAAAACAGACTTCACAAATGTGATATTTGTGGCAAGTGTTTCAAAAAGAAGGTTAATCTTAAAAGGCATCTACTTGTTCATGGTTAACATGGACCTCACAAATGTGATTTTTGTGGTGAGTTTAAAAAAAAAGGGAACTCTTACACACTTCAACTTGTTCATAGTAAGCTAAGAATTTTTCTGAGACAATATTATTATAAATACTTATAGTATATGAATAAATAAAAAATATATAATTATTTTCATTTAATATCTAGTATCATGTATCACTAAAGATTGAAATAAATAATACAATATAAATTTGATTCATAAAATATATTTTTATTTCGAAAAATTAGGAATTAATCAGTTGTTTGTATTTAATCATTCATTTAGACTTATTACATAAGGGCTAATATTAAGATGAATTTTTTTTAGGCATAGTCAACAATAAAATAATTCTTAATTCAAATTGGCATTAAATTATTTACCTTGTAATAATATTTAGAGCATATTATTCATAGTATCTTTCAATAAGTCCCAAACAAGATTTCCCTCAGATGTTTAAGGTGGTGGATATAATGTGGCCTAAGATCCCTCAGCTTTAATAAATATTGTTTATGAACATGATCAAACTGTAATGATATGAGATATTTATTAAACTATCATCTTATCTGCCACTATCTGTTGTCCGCCCACCCTCTCACCACAGAGCGCCACGTTCAACACCTGGATCAATAAACCATCTGTACCATGTGACGTATTTCCCCGCTAAGTATTTTGTGAGACACTGGTTTGTCGATGACGAAGTACGAGGTGTGAATCACATTGGGGTATACTGAAGAGAGTATTTATTAAATATTTCCCCACCCTCTACAGAGGCTAATGCGAGCACAGTTCATACCTACTCTTCATTTTCATCCTTATCATTTCTTTATTCTTTTCACAATTGATAAATAATTTTTAAATTAGATTTGAAATATATAAGTAATATTATTAACTACCACATCAATGGCCACTCAGTTTTTGTGCCAAGTCATTTAGTTGGTTAGGAATAAGGAAAGGGCCTAAGCCTCTTTTATTCCTGGTAAGATGTACCGAAAATGATTCCCACAGACTATATAAATAGTACAGATATTTCCGTGTTTTTTTTTACCAATATGGAAGTAAACAACATTATTAGATTAACTCTTTTAGCCATGGAAAAAATAATTAACAAGTTCACTTTGACTTAAATTTATGATTCTTCACATAAATTTCGACACATAAGCCATGTCTATCGTCTCTGTATCCGTAAGGCTTGTAGTAGGCCTACTCTCTAAGAGATAGTATACTAACACCCCCTCTCATGGTTTTATTTCTCGAGTCTAATATCATGAGAAAGCATCCTGGTCTTCACTGCTTCAAGTGGTTTAGTAAGTATGTCTGCTATCATGTTCTCTTTTGGACAATACTTCATACATAGCTCTTCTGGATGTTTTAAATCATGAACAAAATGGTACTTTGTGTCTATGTGTTTAGTATGTTAGTTCACTTTTCACGGTCGAGGAGATGGATGTAGCTTTTATTGTCTTCAAAGATCACTGTAGGTCTCACAAGCGGTTAATGCAGGCCACTCAAAAGTCTCCGATGTACAATGCTTCATGTGTGGCTTCATCAAGTGCAACCTATTCCGCTTCATTTGAGGATAACATAACTGACTGTTGCTTCCTGCTTACCCAGCAAATAGCTCCCCCGTGTAGAGTAAAACAATACCCTGTGTTTGATTTTCTGTGGGTTTGGTCTCCACCCCACTCAGCATATGACTATCCAATGAATTGGTTTGATTCTTGACTGGTAGACCCTCCGAGTTTCTGTTTCTTGTATTCTGTTTTCATTAAATAATGAAATATTCGTTTAACTTCTGTCCAATAACTTTAGAGTTTTTCCTGCACCTTCTACGCTAACATGGACGTGCTGACTGTAATGTCTGGCCTCGTGTGGGTGGCCAAATACAACAGTGATCCTATCACTTGACAGCATAGGTTCCTTTATTTCTCTTCTTTTCTGGTAACAAGGATCCATTGGAATGTTTAATGGTCTGATGCCCTCCATTTTAAACTCTTTCACTTCACTGTAGTTAGTCTGATGTGCGTAGAAAATACCATCATATCACGCTAAAAATGCATTCCGAGGTAGTGTTATAATTCCCCAAGAGTTTTACCTAATATTACTTTACTAGAGTATACTTCAAATTACTCAATGGCTCATTTTTTACAACTGTTATCAAATCGTCCACATTGATTAGTGCTTAGACCCATTTATGGGTTACTTGCTTCGTGTAAAAGCATGAAACATTGCCAATTCGTCTGGAATCATCTTTGTCAAGAACGTTGTTTAATTTCATGTTCCATTCTCTAGCACCTTGTTTAGCCCATATACGTTCTTACCGAGCTAGAAGCACCAATAACTTATTGTAAAGCCTAGTAAACACTTTAAAACATTTTTGGTCATTTGTTCCCTAACTGTTAGCCAACATGGGAAACAATGTTTACCATACTCGGGACTCTTCACTACTCAGAAGAAACAAAAGAGGTTCGTATCCAAAATACTTGCAATATTTTGCTGAAGCACCACATTTTTTAGACTTTAAATAATTTTTGTTCCTTCTTTATTTATTGTAGTACCGCTCTGATCAGACTAACCTTGCTTCCAGTACATAGCAGATTGTAGAACTTTGCTTTCCAAGCGCTCTTTTTTTTTTAATTCACATCACTGAAAGCTACTTAAATAAATGTTTATAGATAAGATGAATTGTGTTGATTTTAAAACTTTGGTCTAAGAAAGGCCGGAGGAAGAACTAAAGACTGAAACTATTCTGATGGGAACATACGTGTGTTACAAAGTTGACAAACCTTGTTTAGGCCCCTGCTTCAGTAGCCGTGTGGTATATCATGCTACTCTTGCAGTAAATCAGACTCCTATGACGGCTAGATCGAAGTTAGAAACTTAGTCGGGTGTACTAACGGTGATTTATACAAAATGTTTTACAATATTCTTCCACGTAAATGTGGGTACTCTTCCTATTAATATAACCTTAATTCATAAAACTATAAATTTAATTGGTACGTAGAGTGTAATCCAAACGGATAATAAATTCGTTGCTAAAAAAAGTTTAGTGCCTACAAAATAGTATTCTTTAACTAATGCTAATTTAGTAAACTGATTTTAGTATACTATTTCAATGTATTTTAGAAAAATTCACTAATTAATAAGTATTTTTACATTGTTTTATAAATACAATCATTATGTTTCATAAGTTATAGTGTATTTATAAAAAATAAATACCGTACACTATAATTATCATAATAGTGAAATATTTTAATTTTCTATTTCCTTGTTTTTGTAATCAAAAAACAAAATTTATATACTTGTGAAAATGATTATACATAGAAGGTGGCCACTCAAAGACTGAAGGGTTGACAAAGTCATAACTTGTTCATTTTCAATCTTTTTTTCTGTTTTTTTAAATGTTATAAAGCATCTTTTGAAGATTAAAATAGCCACGTATGATGTCCAGCAACGAGTAAACAAATTGGGTTTTCCTATTCCAGTGAATGATCAATTATTCAAACTCAGAGAAAATACTGGCAGCATTTTAATGTCAGCTTATCTCCTAGTGATAACAAGAACCTAATCGCCCGGTTTGAAAGAACTGGATCAGTAATTATCAAGTTGTTCAAAAATTTATCTCTTCCCAGGAGTTGAAATCGAGGGGCGTACTGCAGGTGCCGCTGAGTATCTTGGGGTGGTAAAACTGGGGCCATTTGGATCTTGTTTGTAATCATTTTTAAATCCTGTTTCAGAATTTTCTGGAACGATGTTCTGGCGATGCCTAGTTGAGAAGAGTGACGACAGGAAGAGGCAGATGGATCCTCAAGGACACTCTGCCGTACAGCTTCCACCACTGCGTCAGTACGCACAGTGCGCTTAGGACCTCATCCCGGAAGATCACTGATTGATCCAGTTCTTTCAAAACGGGTGATCAGGTTTCGAATAATGTGATCGCTAGGAAATACTCTGACATTGAAATTTGGCCGGTATTTTCTCTGAGTTTGAATAATTGATATTTCAATGGAATAGAAAAACCTAAAGAGTTTTACTCGTTGCTAGACAGCAAACGTATCCATTTCAATCTACAACGGATGTACTATAATACGTAAAAAGATAAAATAAAAAAATGAAAATGATCAAGTAATGACTTTTAAAATCGCTTAAATATTTCAGTGGCCACCCTGTATAAGAGTTTGTTTTAATTTTTATTTAGGCACATACTTAGTCTCAAAATGACAAATTTTATTACCTAAACAATATTCTTGAATAACTGTTATTTTTGAATTGTTGCCCAAACTTACAATGTTTAGCAAACAATTACTCAAAATTTTGGAATGTTTACGAACTTACCATTTAATATCTGTTCAGTTAAATATATTATTCTCACGTTAACATTAGGTAGAGAAATCAATTTATTTTTCAAATACGATTGAAATAATACTTTCTCCATAAAATGACCATTGACATTGATGTCATAACCCCCAAAATGGCATACAGCGAGTACTCACAGTATCAAGGCTATTCTTGTCAAGGTATACAGATTTAATGTACCCCAAAATGGTGTTAAGCGAAGCTAATATGTCAAAGCTGTGGATAGCATGAGATTGAAAAGTAGGTTCAGTAAAATTGCTTTTAGCGGACACATCCAAATAGCGGATTCTTCTTTATAACGGACAGTTTAAATTTCCCTGGCAAAATAGCATGGGCTATTACGACAAAACTATCTTCCAATAACAGAAACGGACCCAGAAGAGATACTATCTCTTACGTTAAGGTAAAAAAAAAAGAGTTCACATTTTTATAATTTAATTTATTTATGAGATAAAACTTGTTTACACGAACAATTCTTGACAAAGTAGAAATTCTAGGGTTCATTTACAAATTGAATATTTCCGATTGAGATGAGAGTTCATCGGAGTAGCAACTGTTTTCCGATTCATGACTAGAAGCACTTGGCGTATTGGATTCATGACTGGAGCTCATAGCATTGCAAGATATTTCAGATGAGGATTGTAAATAATGAGATGTGTAAACTTCGCGAGAGGTAGTCATTATTACTGGCTATTCAAATGATGAGTATAAGGTATGACTTTTATGTCTCCACTAGAAAGGGGTATTGTTTCTAAATGTGTTAGAATTGTAGACGGTTGTCTATTTTAAATTTGTCTCATCACTGTTAAAAACTCCACTTTGGCTTCAAAATTTGTATCTGCATTTAACTTTTTAATTGAAGGCACAAAAGACAGCAGAAATCTTGTGTCCTCATCAATTTCCTCTGACCTTTTATCCTGTAATCTCTTCTGCCTCTTCTAGAATAGAGATAGTATTACTTACTGTCTCTCTGTCCTCGAAAGCTGGCAGCAGAAACAATAATTGATCAAAATTAACGTAGTTTCTACGTTTTATAGCTTCTTGTCCCAATTTAGCTTTTTTTCTGTTCATTCAATTCTCGCTTAAAGAATGTTCTTAGGTTTGGCGACCGTTTTTGGATTTCTCTACCTCTAACAAACATACATTACACAAATAAATTAGTTTATATAAATTACACATTGTTTTCAGAATTCGTTCTGCCTAACTTCTAGAAAGCAGTGGCGTACCAAGGGGGGTGGGCAAATGGGGCAATTTCCCACTCCCCCTAGAGGCAAATAATTTAACATTTTATGGAGATAGTCCTTAGTACCTACCCCTCTGGGCTGGTGGGCAAAACCCCTTAAAAATCTTGATTTTGCTGACTACCCCCTAGAGCCCCCTAATCTCCAAAATTCAATTCCTTAATGGTTTCTCAATCTATAAATCAACGCAAATGCGAGTGAACTTCCTCCACATTACACCTACCTCATCCCTAACTCAATAGTGTAATTAATACATAGGTNTAAATCAACGCAAATGCGAGTGAACTTCCTCCACATTACACCTACCTCATCCCTAACCCTATAGCGTAATTAATACATAGGTGTATAAGCCAAACGGGTAGTAATACGTGGTGGTAAAAAAATGCAGTACGGTTACATCAAGTAAAATTATAAAGTTTGTTTTATTTAATTGGCAGGTATCTGGATACAGGTAATAGTTTTAAATCTATGTACTGTGAATACCTCATTGGTGTTACTACTATACGTGAAGTTGTCAGCGATACTTGTGCCTACTGTTGGTATACCTAATATACTATTATTAAAAGAAAATATTAATGGTTACAATGTACTTAATATAATTGAAAGCTAAATTAATTAAGTAAAGAAACTTATTGCTAAGATATTTAGAGTTATAATTATATTGTCTTCACTCTGTCTCTGGTTCCTAAACTTTTATGTACTTTTTTTTTGTAGTTTATTTATGTTGTCATTATTGGTAACTATCCCAATAGATTCAAAGACAAACAAACTCTAATTTACAATCGCAAATACTTTGCCCTGTCAAAAACAGAATCTTGGGCTCTCATTTCAGGATGCAGACGGTATACTTACAAATTAAGATCTACAACCTTAACTTTATAAATTACCGTACTCTGGTTAATCTTGGTGTTGATTTCATAACCAAATGTGGGTTCACTTCCTCTAATTCAACCTTCTCAATTCCTAATCTATTAGTGTGATTAGTACTTTAAGCGTATAACCCGAATGTGTAGTAAGACGTGGTGCTAAATAATAATAATAATTTCATAATAATAAAATAGTTATACTTTGATACAGAATGTTACACTATACATTGAGCCTCCTTAAAGAATTTAATAGGTTTTCACTGAACAAAAATAAATAGCCCAACAAAGCTTATTCGTTAGCACGTATACTTAAGGGTCTTAGTTTCGATTCCTGACATCTTAAATGCTGTCAATTTGTAGGCCAAAGAGCTGGATGTTGTGTTTGTTCTAAAATTTTGTTAGTTTTTAAGTCTCCTTATGATAGTTTAGTCAGTGTTTCAAAAAGCTTTCGTTAATTAGCCTAATCTAAAAACAAACAAAATATAAGACTACTCTAGACAATGGAATATAATTAACACTATAACTTAATCTGGTAGAAATTTGTTAGCGTCTCAAATCAAAACGAACCCTTTGGTTATTTATTAAGGAATGTATTGGTCAGTTACACCGCTTGAAATGGTCTGAGGGGTTGACGGGAGGGGAGGGGGTTCTAAAAGAGGGTAGTACTCTGTAAGAGATAAACTCCGAACCAAAATATTGGTCTGTCTAGAGTGTCCTTATCATTTATTCTTTAGTCCTTATCACTCCGTAACAATTGATTCAATTTTTATTTTCATAGGAGTATTCGACTGCTAAGTACTATCGATCTTAACAGCAAAATACTGTTATGGTAAGCATACACATAAATCGTAATAAAAGCGACAAAGCTAATTTAATAATAGTTACAGTAACTAGCTCATGTTTTAAATATTATATTGGCAAATAAGTTCCTGGACCACGCATCTTAACTTGAGTAAAATAATCGAGATAAACTATGACTCTAATCTACTACATTTTTAGTCATTAATGACGGAAACAAAAGAACAAAATGTTAACATGAGGACGGAAGTTGGAAACAAAACAAATTATACCAACATAAGAAATCATTGAATAACAACACCCCCTCTCAATGTTTTATTTACGAATCTAAACAAGTCTAATATCATGAGAAAACGTCCTTGTCTTCACGGCTTCAAGTGGTTTAGTAAGTTTGTCTGCTATCATGTTCTCACTTGGACAGTACTTCATACCCAGCACTACCGGCTGTTTTAAATCATCAACAAAATGATACATGGTTTTTATGTGTTTAGTATGTTGGTTCACTTTTTTATTGTCAAGGACTTTGATGACACTTTGATTGTCTTCAAAGATTACTGTAGGTCTCACAAACGGTTCATGAAGGTCAATCAACTATCTTCATATGCACACTGCTTCCTGTGCGGCTTTAGCAAGAGCAACATATCCCTCTCCAGTTGAAGATAACGTAACTGACTATTGCTTCCTGCTTACCCAACAGATAGTTCCCACGTGTAAAGAAAAATTAACTCTGTGTTTGATTTCCGGTCGATCTGGTCTCCTGTCCACTCAGCATCTGCATATCCAATGAATTGGTTCGACTCTTGTCTGATAGTCCCTCCGAACTTCAGTTTCTTATCTTTTTTAGTCTTTAAGCCACGAAATATTCTTTTAACTTCTGTTCAATCACTTTGCAGTGGTTCCTTCAACTTCCACGCTAAGATGGACTCGCTGTCTGCACTGTCTGGCCTCAGGTAGGTGGCCAAATAAAATAGAGGAACTAATTTTTAGAAAATCCCTCACATAGAGAGTTAAAAGAAAATCTGCAGTAATGTACCATTTGCATGTGACACAACTCTGGAGAGTTCACAACTACATTATATATGTGTACACAGCACTTGGACTTGATAAAGTAAAGGTTACCAATGAGTTCGTCTTTCAGAATAATAGTTATTTTTTATAAATATTACACAATTATTCTTGATTATAACGCCACCCAATACCATACCAGCCTACCACCTCTAGTGATTACTCTATCGTGAGCGAAATATTCAAATTGAACGACTCCTGAAGAAGGGCTGGGAGTGGACGGCTCTCACTTCGTGAGTGAGTCGTTCACGCCCCCATTATCACTACATCACGCGTGTCTGATGCATTGACCAATAGGCCAACAGGTTTTACTACACATTTATATTATTACTTGTACAAAATAAAAGTATGCATGTCATTTGTACATTTAAATCAAGTATTTAGGTCCATGAAATTAAAAAAGGCCTATTACCCTAAATATTAGGCTCTACCGCAAGGATGCATCAGGCACCGATCCCTTTTTCCCTCTGATCTATATTTTGTTTCCATGTGTGACACTTTACGGGAGACATCGTGTATTAGTTTGATATTTCTTTACATCTCTTCTTTTCATCATAAGCTATCATTATCTCTCCCTACTCGCTTTGAGTTTTCGTTCAATTTTCGGGTTTATTTAGCTAGTTTTGGCTATCAACGCATCGCTTCTTCACTATTTCCTATCGCCCTTCTTCGCTGAGCTTAGAGAGTTGTCGTCATTCACGATTTTTTTTCGCTCTCGTTCATATGTTCTGGAGTCAGGAGTGTTTGTCATTCATGACCCTTTTTATGATTTTGTTAATTTGTTCTGGAAAGAGTCAAGAGTGTTTGTCTTTGTTATTCTAGAATCTTAGTCGTTATTTGTTCGTTACTGAAATAAAAATCAACTATAGATGTTTACTATCCTTAATAGTTTGCCGCACTGCCTACAATATTAAACTAACTATCTTTCTTAACATCGATAGACACAATTCTGTGTTTTAGACATAAAGTCTATATACTAATAAGGTTAATTATTATAAACAATATGGGTAGGTAATAAAATTATAGAATCAAAAGCAATAAGCTTCGAATAAATTACACATAGATCCTAATTTGTTCATTAGTTGAAAGGGGAGGTACACATTTGCACGATCGGAATGGGAAATGTGAGAACAAGTCAGAGCTCGTTTACCTCTTTAGGGATGGGGAGGGGTGAAGGATTCAGGATCGAGCCAGAAAAACGGTGAACGATATGACTCACTCTTTGCACACATACACACTGATTTCAGCAAGTATCATTCAAAGTTTCTTGGTTCAAAATAAAAAATGTTAACACACAAATGTACCATTTACTTTATAAATTAGATTATTATATAATTTGTTTTACTTGAGTTTTATACAGCTTTATAATGGTATAAATTATTTGTTTTCTTAATAGATTGATATATAACTGTGAGATTAAATTAATTAAAATACAGAAAGTTTACATATACTATTTTCATTTGTCAAAGAAGCACACATTAACTCATTTTATTAAATTAATTTTATAAATAGTATTTTAATAATCCTGGCCATCCTAATAGATTATAACTAATTGCAAGTGCTCGGATTGGAAGTTAGTGTCTGTTCCTGTACACAATAACTAAGCTGTTATTTCAACAACAAAATTTCAATTAATTGTTATCGAGTTATTTTGGCGAAAATTTTCAAATTAGCATACTGCATGTATAAATGTGTCAAATTTATAGATTTTAGTGCCTCCACCAGTCATCAATTGATTTAAAATAGTATTCATTAAATACAAAAATATATAAGTAATAAATTAGCGCCAAAGGCACCAACACACACACACTCACACAAACACATTTCAGCAAGTATCGTTAATAGTTTCTTGGTTCGAAGTAAACAGTGCTAACACACAAATGTACCATTTGTTCTATTCATTTAATTATTGTGTAATTTGTTTTTCTGTAGTTTTAGACAGCTTTTAAATGATAGAAATATTTTTTTGTGTTAATAGATTGATGTTTAACTCAGATGTGCTGAGCCAATAAATATTAACTAGCAAAATTGTGTAACCTACTTATTCTTTGATATATCTGTCACCTATCATGAACTGTAATGAAGTTTTAGCTCCGCCTTTTGTCTACATGCCAACGCGAATGTGTTCCTAGATCCTGGCTAATTAGCGTCATCTAATTAGCATTCTCTCATTTACTGTCTCAAGAAAACTTAGTGTGGGACCATATACAGCAGCATTCTTCAATAGCTCTACCAGACAGCTCACCTACTTGATAAAGATGTTCACAATTGAGTCCCTAGTGTTAGTACAGTGCGTTGGAATCTTATATCGCGAGTGGTAAATATTACTCATAAGTATTGTGAATCATTGATTGTTTTATTTGAATTAAATCAAAGTGCAGAGAGATTCATCAAAATCTAAAGGCATTGATTTTGTAATTTAATTGTAAATTCAGAGTATTATTATCGCCAATACATATGTAATGTTCGAAGTGCTTGAGAAGCGTGATGTTGACACTACGTAATGTGTTTTAAGAGTTGAAAGTACAGTTAAATTCATGAAAGAACAAATAACAAATTTGAGACAGTTTATAAACATGTTATTAAGCTCGTGGGGGAACCAACTCCAGCTTCCTTAAAAAATGTTGATGTTCATTACAAACAATTATACGGGGAATAGTTTTAACTTATCGTTATAAAATGGAGTAACCGTTTTTGACACCTCAAGGATACTATATTTCATGAACTTTTAGTTCCAATAAAATTTAAAATCACACAAGGATTTTTCTGTTGAATACCTTAATCCTTTGAAATTAAGTAATGGCCAGTTTTTTGATGTTATCAAGTTAAAACGATAGCTTTCTCTCATTTGTAACTTTCCCGATTTTCGCCAATACATATGTAATGTTCGAAGTGCTTGAGAAGCGTGATGTTGACACTACGTAATGTGTTTTAAGAGTTGAAAGTACAGTTAAATTCATGAAAGAACAAATAACAAATTTGAGACAGTTTATAAACATGTTATTAAGCTCGTGGGGGAACCAACTCCAGCTTCCTTAAAAAATGTTGATGTTCATTACAAACAATTATACGGGGAATAGTTTTAACTTATCGTTATAAAATGGAGTAACCGTTTTTGACACCTCAAGGATACTATATTTCATGAACTTTTAGTTCCAATAAAATTTAAAATCACACAAGGATTTTTCTGTTGAATACCTTAATCCTTTGAAATTAAGTAATGGCCAGTTTTTTGATGTTATCAAGTTAAAACGATAGCTTTCTCTCATTTGTAACTTTCCCGATTGTGGTGAAAAACCCATCCAGGATATGTTTCAATATTTGTCTGGAGATTTGAAGAAAAACACAATTTATGTGCATTAATTCTTACATTACCAAGTATAAAATAGAGAATCAAATGTAGTCTTTTAGCTCTAACAATGAAAAAAAGACCCCAAGCGCAACAGTTTGAAGAATGAAAGACTGACAGGCTTAGCGTTAATGGCGATTGTAAAACGCCTGTTCAATACTCTTCTATCCTGGAAGTATTTATGTGGCTTGGTAATAGAAGAATTTGTGAAGAAAGTATGAATAGATTAATTTACCTACAAGAAAGCGGTATGTTTAAATTAACTAATTAATTTAAAAATTATTTTTATTGTAAATATTAATCCATAGATTTAAAATAATTTATTATTTATGAATTTTTTTTTTTGCTAGGCTCCCATGGTGGTCATCTTAAAATTAGTTTATGATTTATAGTGGATTTGGCATAAATTGTAACTCCAAGAATTTAAAGAAAATAATTTAAATGTGGCTTAACTACAGGAAAATGCAAAATCGAACTTAATCCATGTAAGGTGTTAAAATGATAAAAACAGCTTGTATTACTTATGGTTACACAACTCTGACTTAGCTGACTATAGCAGTTTATTATTTGGGCAAGTTGAACTGATATCCATTAGATTGAAAATACCCAATATATTGATTGATTTTCTTTTACTACATTTAAGTCACTTTCGTATAATCATTTTGTAAGCAATATGGTAATTAAACAATGTATCGGTGGTCACGAAGGGCTTGCGTCTCGCTCATTTGGCTTTTTGGCAATGGTAGGTCGTGATAGAAATTTTGACTGGGTGCTCAGTGGCTAATATTTTCAAATAGTTTTCACTCTTTCCAAGTAAGAATAAAGGTACATCTCCGTTTAATTTAATTATTGTAACTAATGAATTTCTTTAAATAAGATTCTTTTATTAAGCTATTAATAATTTTATCTTGTCTCCATATTACTTAAAACAATAACTATGTGGTTCAATTTTCTCTAAAGTATTTTAATTGCATGACAGCCATTATGACAAGATACTAACTAGCGCTTTTTAATTCAAAGTCTGATGATTGGAACTAAAGAGTAACTGACCCGTGTAAGTTAGACCTTGGTAATGAAACGTACTTAGTAAGATGGTAAAAAACAAGATAAACAGCACAAATAGAGTGTGTATTATTAATCTGTGATTAGCTTAAGGTATTTTATTCTTGCTTTGGTACTGTTCCATTTGATCTAAATATTGTTTTAAACTAGTTAAATCTTATGTAACTAACTATAGTTATAACGCTTAAGATAGTGAACTGATTAAAAGGATTGATAATATTCCTACACATTTATAAATATTTGTATTAATATGAGCTAATTTTGTGTGGTCTAAACACTTATTCTGATTTTATTGGTTAAGCGATTTTGATCAAATTTTAATTTCGATGTTGTTTTTTAGTTATTGTTTGATATATTAACCTCAACCATGAAATGTGAATATAAAGAAGATGATAATGAAATGTCCGAGCTATTGCCTTTAGGCATTGAAGTGTCAACATTAAGTTCAAGTTTACCTTTCATCAAGGAAGAAATAAAGGTATATATATTTATGCTCTTTGGGAATATTATTTGTGTCCAAGATTTATGTTAGAAACGTATTTTTTTTATTAAAAAGGTGTTATTCCAACATTAACATCAAAAAAGAGCAAGGATATAGTATGCTTTACCCTTTGCATTCACGCCAATCTCTCTGTTAAAATACCCAAAATGTTAATTTCATCCGTCTATTATTCCAGAATAAAAATATAAAATTACGTAGAATCATAAAAAAAATCTAATATATATACACACACACACACACACATACATACATTTTAACTAAGGAAAAGTTCCACTTACTTAATAGGGTATCTTTCGGATGTTCTATAACAGTATTGACACATTAAGCTCCGTCTACACACTCCATTAGAGATTAAGTTCAAGTTTACCTTTCATCAAGGAAGAAATAAAGGTATATATATTTATGCTCTTTGGGAATATTATTTGTGTCCAAGATTTATGTTAGAAACGTATTTTTTTTATTAAAAAGGTGTTATTCCAACATTAACATCAAAAAAGAGCAAGGATATAGTATGCTTTACCCTTTGCATTCACGCCAATCTCTCTGTTAAAATACCCAAAATGTTAATTTCATCCGTCTATTATTCCAGAATAAAAATATAAAATTACGTAGAATCATAAAAAAAATCTAATATATATACACACACACACACACACATACATACATTTTAACTAAGGAAAAGTTCCACTTACTTAATAGGGTATCTTTCGGATGTTCTATAACAGTATTGACACATTAAGCTCCGTCTACACACTCCATTAGAGATAAACTCCACACTAACAGATTGCACTGTTTAGAAAGCATTTATCCTTGATTCTTTAGTCCTTATTAATCCGTAAGATGATGACTCAACTTTATCTTTATATAGACTAGACTTTATTGACTGCCAAGGACTACCAATCACATCAAAATAAACATGCCCTTACAGGAAATAAATGTACCAGTGGCAAGTTTATAAAATCAACTAGCTTTTGTTTTAAAAACAGTATACTATTTGCTACCACCTAACCTACCCTTAAAATGTTGCATACCCTGGACGTTTTATAAAATATTTTGTGTAGTTACGTTTGTGAATAAAATTGGTTAACTGGGATATCGTGTGCTTTACATTTGATGTATCTTGTGCATAGCTCCAGAAAATTGCCTTTTGCCGGGTTTCATTGGACGTTGTTTCCAACTTTCTCACTGTTTGGCATAGTCACGTGATTATGAATACGATCTTTGTTGAGGAGATTTCCATTACCAAGAACCATTAATAAATTAAGATTTAAGGTCTATAAGGAGGTGGAGCTTTGGGACTGTGTAGATGGGGCTTTTCACTAACCTAAACAAAACTAGACTAAATTAAACAAAAATGTACTTCTTCACGAAGGCATAAAACCGCCTATAAAGATCACAATTAACTTTACGTTGTTTACTTCGAGTATAATTTCCAACATAACTAATTATGATATAATGAGACCATGTACTGTTAACTGCGCTTTATCTTTCAAATGAATAAACTGCTCATTTTGTTGAATTTACATTTTTATAATATCCATTTATCTTGTTTGTTAAGTTTACCCTCTCCTTATATTTACCTTTTATGGTCGGGTAGTATTAGGACTCAGAGAGGGTGCAACAGCTCTACCAGACAACTCACCTACTTGATAAAGGTGTTCACCATTGAGTACCTAGTGTTAGTACACTGCGTTGGAATCTTATATCGCGAGTGGTAAATATTACTCATGAGTATTGTGAATCATTGATGGTTTTATTTGAATTAAATCAAAGTTCAGAGAGCTTCATCAAAATCTAAAGGCTTTGATTTTGTAATTTAATTGTAAATTCAGAGTATTATTTTCGCCAATACATATGTAATGTTCGGAGTGCTTCAGAAGCGTGATGTTGACACTACGCAATGTGTTTTAAGAGTTGAAAGTGCAGTTTATTCATGAAAGAACAGAGAACAAATTTGAGGCAGTTTATGAACATGTTATTAAGCTCGTGGGGGAACCAACTCCATCTTCCTTAATAAATGTTGATGTTCATTACAAACAATTATACAGGGAATTGTTTTAACTTATCGTTACAAAATGGAATAACCATTTAGGACACCTTAAGGATACTATATTTCATGAACTTTTAGTTTCATAAAAATTTAAAATCATGCGAGGATTTTTCCTGTTGAATACCTTAATCCTTTGAAATTAAGTAATGGCCAGTTTTTTGATGTTATCAAGGTAAAATAATAGCTTTCTCTCATTTTTAACTTCCCCTATTTTAGTGAAAAACCCATCCAAGATATGTTTCAATATTTGTCTGGAAATTTGAAGAAACACACAATATCTGTGCATTAATACTTACATCACCAAATATATAAAAACGAATCGAATGTAGTCTTTTAGCTCTAGCAATGAAAAAAAGACCACAAGCGCAACAGTTTGAAGAAGGAAAGACTAACAGGCTTAGTGTTAATGGCTATTGTAAAACGTCTGTTCAATACTCTTTTATCCTGGAAGTATTTCTGTGACTTGGTAATAGAAAAATTTGTGAAGAAAGTATGTAGGATGGATAAATTTACCTATAAGTAAAGTGGTATGTTTAAATTATCCAATTAACATAAAAATTATTTTATAGTAAGTATTAATCCATAGATTTAAAATGATTTATTTTTATGAATTTTTTTTTTTGCTATATTCCCATAATGGTCATCTTAAAATTAGTTAATGATTTATAATTTATTTTGACATAAATTTTATTTCCAAGAATTTAGAGAAAGTAATTTAAATGTTTCTTATCCAGCTTCAAAGCCCACCAACCGCCAACAAGCTTAATACTTTGTCATATTTGATTATAATGACTAGGAAAATGCAAAATTGGAATGAATCCATGTAAGTGGTTAACCCTTCGTTGGTCGAGGGGTGAGCGCAGCGCTCACTACTTTTTTTATTCGTCTGGCATTTGTGCTGAAACAGCGTAG